>JASSKH010000028.1:8207858-8380358 GCA_031763025.1 Macrocystis pyrifera
ATCGTATAGAAGGCGTTTTGTTGCAGGCCCACACGCAAACCAAAAAACACCGGGAAGCACCTATAAGGTTAAATCCACCACGCAAAACTTCCGATACAACAACGAACGGCAGCGTCGTTTTTCCTTCCTTCCTTCCTTCCTTCCGCCCCCCGCCCCCCCGCCCCTTCCCTCCTCTCCCCTCTTTCCATTATTCCGTCCTTAATATGTGTTGTCCCGCGCAGCTCCAACCCGAGCGGGCGAAGCATTGAAAGGCGACGACCATTACCACCACCACGACAAATTACGCGTCGCCTTTCAGGTTTCTGCTGACTGATTTGAACTCCTCCCCCCCTACGATACGTCCGGTGCCCCCCCCCCAAAAAAAAAAAAAAAAAACACGCACGTACATCATTGTTGAATACTACAGTACCAGATGCCGTTCACCACAGGCGGACGGGCGGGCGGGCGTCAGAGTCAGGCAGAGAGAGGCAGGTGCCGAGCAAAAAAACACTACGGCATCTGCTTGTCGTTGTTTCAATCCTACCGTCTCTCACAGGCAGGCACTCACGCCTCACAGGCAGGCAGGGGGGCGCCTCACAAGCGGGCAGACAGACAGGTGGTTGTCAGGACGAAGCTATAGGCCAGCCCCCACTGTACGCACACACCCTTATCCACTCAGGGTTGGCTACGCAGAGGCTGCGAGCGCACACCCTTATCCACTCAGGGTTGGCTACGCAGAGGCTGCGAGCTTGCTGCTGCTGCTGCTGCTGCTGCTGCTGCTGCTGCCGCGTGCTCGACTTTACACCAATAGCTACAACGCAAATCAGTGCACGGCACATCATCCACCACCAGTCGGCACCTCAAGGACGCTGCGTTCTTCTAGTTGAATGAATGAAGTTCGCACGACAAATGAAAGAACGATCCAACGAACGAACCAACGAACGGACGAAGGCCAATCGCGGCGACGACGACTTCGCCTCGCCCCCGCCCGCCCGCCCGCCCGCCCGCCGGCCGCGCGCTCTTGAACCCTTTTTATCCACTCCGAAAAAAAACAATGTATACTAATTCCAAGTCGTTCGTCCCGAAAAGGGTTTTCAACACGAAAGAAGGGGTTATAACCTCCGCGCGGTACGCGCCTCCGACCCTCAGCGACTACTGTACACGTCGTCTCTTTTATCTCCTCTCTCTCCCTCGCCCTTAGCCAAGCGGCCACCGAAATCGGCCACCGTCGCTCCGTCTGGTGCTCGGCAGAGCGCGGCCGCGAAGTATCGCGTCACCCCGCGACAAACTCACGGATGCCAGTTCAACCTCGCGACTAAGAACTCCACCCAGTCAACCCACAATTCGGAGACAGTAAGTGTTACTTGAAATTCGGATAGTCAAGGTACGTGTGGCAGTCTTAATAGTGAAACGCGATGCGTCGCTTGCTTTACGTTCCCTCACGAGCTTATCACAGAACCGGCAACCATCCGAACGCCTCCGACCCGTGTGTGTTTTGTGTGTGTGCATTACGGCACCCCTTCTACCCTTCCCCGTCCCCCCCCCACCGCTACAGCCTACGGTCTTCGGGAAAAAAAACCAAACCAAACCGAACAGAACCGAACCGAACCAATCAACAGTAAACCCAACCCAACCCAATCCATCCCAACCAAAACAAGACCTAAACCAAAATCAACAAAATCAAAACCCTAGTCGACGAAGCAGACGACGACAGCAACGGCGCTCTACTAATGGCACAATTACGCCGGTTGACGGACAGCCGTCAAGAAATTCTCGACACTAAACTATTATAGTAGGCACGTCACAAGAGGCCTTGACGGGTCAACACTGCAGCAGGCCAGCAGTATACTAAGTCAAGAGGCCCTGACGGGTCAACACTACAGTACTCGTAGACCAGCAGTATACGACGTCAAAAGAGGTCTTGACGGGTCAAACCTACAGTAGACCGGTAGTTCACGAAGGCAAAAGAGACCTTGACGGGTCAAAACTACAGTAGACCGATAGTACACGAAGTCAAAAGAGGCCTTGACGGGTCAAACCTACAGTAGACCGGTAGTACACGAAGTCAAAAGAGGCCTTGACGGGTCAAACCTACAGTAGACCACTAGTACACTAAGTCAAAAGAGGTCTTGGCGGGTCAACACTACAGTAGACCAGCAGTACACTCAAGTCACAAGAGGCGTTGACGGGCCACACCTACAGTAGACCAGTAGTACACCAAGTCACAGTAGGCCTTGACGGGTTTAAACCTAATGTAGACCATTAGCATCTTAAGTCAAGAGAGGGCCTTGACGGGTCAACACTACAGTAGACCGCAGTACCAGCAGTACACTAAGTCAAAAGAGGCCTTGACGGGTCAAACCTACAGTAGACCATTAGCACACCAAGTCAAGAGACAGGCCTTGACGGGTCAACACTACAGTAAACCAGCAGTACCGGCAGTACACTAAGTCAAATGAGACCTTGACGCGTCAACACTACAGTAGACCAGTAGTACACTAAGTCCAAAGATAAGCCTTGACGGGTCAAAAACTTTCCTTGACGGGTCAACACTACAAGCAGACCGTCAACCAGCATCTGTAATATCTTTTACTGTCAGTGGGCCAACCGGTAGACGTCGATGCCGCGCGATCGCAACGCGTCTTCAGAAAGGGACACGTACACGAAAAGCAAGAACCCGACGAATCCAAGAGCGCGGATGGACGTCCACACAAACCGCATGAGACGCCAGATACCCTGTTGCTCGACTTATTCTTGTAGCGCTGCAGCTCGGCGCCGGTCTTCGCCGCCTGAAATCATATTATTATAAACACACAAAATACAAAAACAGACACAGTTGAGAGGGGGGAGCGGAGTATGGGGAGGGGGGGGGGGGGGGGGGGAGGAGAGGGGGGGGGGGGGGGGGGGAGGTGGGTGGGAGTGGGGAGGGCATCCCGGGCACGTTAGCTTAACCATTTAACCGTAAATTCGCCATCCAATCAGGCGCATCCATTCCACTACTTAAAATTCAAGTGATCCCCGTAGCAGGGAGAAATCAAGACCGCAGAAAGCAGCAGCAGCAGCAGCAAGCGGACAAAAAGCCAGTGCGGTCGGAGTTTCGGACGAAGTTTCCAAAGGAAAATGAGTTTTGTCACTTAAGAGTTTCCTTCTGATTAATTCTAGTATATACCCCCCCCCCCCGTCTGGGTCTCCAAAATGGGTTAGAGCGGGCTGTCGGGGATTTTTTTTCTTGGTTCAACCCTTTCTTTGAGGACCCGCAGTCCCTTTTGGGGACAAACTACTTGAGAGAAATAATGTGAGTGGTTTGTTCTCAGAACGGTAGACAATTCTGAAAGGTTGACGTGCACCCCTGACCCATCGGTTCCGAATTTTGCGGACAGAGCGGTATGCCAAAAGTGGACAATCCTGTATCGCCCGGCATTCGCCCCCGGCGAGCACGTTGGGGGGGGGGGGGGGGGGGGGGGGGGGGGAGGGGGCGTACTCATGTACTCATTTGTTGCTTGCCTTAGTCATTTGACCGTTGACCACGCATCCCATTCGAGACGGAGCACCGGGGGGGGGGGGGGGGGGGGGGGGGGGGGGGGGGCGGGGGGGGGGGGGGGGTTACTCATGTTCATGCATGGCCGTAGAGGTGTGACTATATATATACCCTCGCATCCCTACGTTGCCGAGACGGAGCACGCCGGGTTTTTTTCACCGACCCAGGCAGATATTTGTTTGCACAAGCGCGAAGGACTGTGAAGTTGTTCGGCGAGTCGCACACGAAGGGTGAGCTGCATCCTGCTACAGTAAGAAGCGCTTGCGAGGCGGGCTTTCTCGCAACATGGATGGCAGCGTCGAATTGATTGGCTTGTTTGTTTTCTGGTGTGGCCACTTCCTGAGAGAGCAACGGGTATACTATGTATGCAACAGCCTCGTGGGTGCCTTACCATATACCAGGTGCGCACACTGCGTGATACCATCATTCCTCTTGTGCGGAGTTAAAGGTTGTCCGCCCCGCACGAACGGCCTACAGTAATTCGACCGCTAGCCATGGTGACAGCCAAACAGAAAACAAAAAAACAAAAACTGCACCACCCTGGTTGGCGTTTTCCCGGCGGTGTGAAGGCTGGATTCGCCCTTAAGGAGCGACAAGCTTCGTGTCACTGGAACCCTGTCTATCGCGAGTCACTGGGACCTCGTGTATCGACAAAAAAAGGCTGGATTAGTGGCACGTAGAGAGCGTTGGGCCGACCCATGGAGGTTCGTCAGACCCGACTTCTCGCAAAATAAATACCAGGTATTACCAAGAGTACCTGCGGCCCCTTCCACTTCCTCCTCTTTCTCCTCGTCTGGATGTGGTTGGTGTGTGCGGAGAGAGAAAGGCAGACAAAATGGACAGCGTCGAGCGGGAAAAAGCTGATAGGTGCGGCTTGGAGAGAAGAGACGCTACACGCACAGCACGGCAGCTGAACTTACGTCGGGGGTCGGCCGGCATCGAGAAGGGAATGGAGACCGGTCGTCAGCGAGCGGGGGTGATGGCGGGGGGGGGGGGGGGGGGGGGGGGGTACTCGATAGGAGAGATGTACACATTGTCATGCATGGCCGTAGTTGTATGACCATAGACCCTCGCACCCCTACAATGCCGGGACGGAGCATGTCGGGTTTTCACGGACCAGGCAGACATTGCTTGCACCAAGCGCGAAGCGCCGTGAGGTGTCCGGCGAGTCGCACGAAGGGGGAGCGAGCTGCATCCTACTAATAACCGCTCGCGAGGCGGACTTTCTTGCATATGGATGACAGCTTCAATGAGCGCATTTGATTTCCGGTGTGGCCACTTCCAGAGACAGCAATGGGAGTACCATGTAACTCTCCCTCTTGGGTGCGTTGCCATAAACACTACCGGTACGTGATACGATCATCCCCCCTGTGTGGAGTAGAGGTTCTTTACCTCGCACAAATGATCTAACTCGACCATCAGCCGTGACGTACTCGATATCATGGTCGAATGGACCCTCGGACGCGTCGGATGGGTAGATGATCTACAGATAGATCACCTAGATCCTAGCCCCTGCCGTTATGAAATGCTGTGCAGGATCTGTGCAGAGTACAAGATCCAAACCAGGAAGCCTTGTTCTCCTACTATACATAGATCATGCCGACTACAATACATACAAGGTTCCCCTCCGGGAGGTGCGTAGGGGAGTGGCGCAAGAGCGAAAGAATACTCGTATGAAATCCTGCACACCTGTTTAGAAGTAGTTACTGCATCTACCCATTTCAACGTGAAGAACATACATATATATATATACGGCTCCGGCTCACGTGGCAACATGAGGTACGTGCTGTCAAGATCATGCTGATCAGGAATCTCTCTCTCCCTGAAAGATCTGGATCATACAGGTTGCCGGAAATCGATCATCCGTCCCGAGGTATGCAAAACCCTTTCCACGCGATAAATTGTGCCTTTTTTTGCACGAAGACCAATGCGGCGTAAAATAGTATAAGGAAGTGGAGTTTATCTTGGCTTCCCACACCAAGACGGCGTTGGGGGGGGGGGGGGGGGGGGGGGGTACTCATTTGTTGCTTGCTTTTTGTCATTTGAACATTGACCACGCATCCCTTTCGAGACGGAGCACCGTTGCTAATCCTATTGGAGACATCTCTAACATTTTGGTGCTCATGACGTTGTTTCCAAATCTTACATAGAAATTTTTTGCTAGTCTCATCCCCTTCCTGTTTCGCCGCCTATGGCCACCATCTATCTCCTAGGATAGCGATCGTTTTCTCGCTGCTATTCATTGTATCAAACTCTTCCATGTCACATTCGTCCATTTCCCTCATCTCCTGTAACACATCCCGTTCCTCCTTGTACATGTCACACTCTCCTCCCATGTGAGTTCTACTCTGTATTGCTCTGCACACGGGCACATCTGTGCATCTACTTCCTCCTCCCGGCTACTGGTGCACCTCTTTCTTCTTTCTGGCAGGTCCAGGTCACCTACACGAAATCGCAGTTTCAGCGTTTTCACCAATTCCTGGGCCGTGCAAAATTCGTTTTCATTCCTATCCCTTCGCTTAATCCCCCGAATATCTCTCTTAAGTGTTCCTCCGATTTCACCTTGTCTCTTAGCGCTAGCCTTTCTCCTTTTTTCCATCATTTCTTCTACTTCTGCCTTATATCTCCCAGACTTCTCTGCGGACACCCTCCCTTCGAGGTTTCCTCCTATATCCTTCCATGCTATATCAACTACGTTATCCCACCATATTCCAGCTCGCCCTATTGATATTTTCTCCCATGCAGGGGCGGGGGGGGGGGGGGGGGGGGGGGGGGGGGGGGGGGGTAGTCCTCTGTTGCTTGCCGCAGTTCATTTGACCATTGATCACGCATCTCTTTCGAGACGGCGCACCGGTGTGGCGGGGTGTACTCGACATTGTACATGGCCGTAGTCGTATGGCCATAGACCCGTGCATCATCCCTACAATGCCGGGAAGGGCGTACGTCGGGTTTTCACCGACCCGAACCAGACACCTGCTTGCACCAAGCGCGAAGCGAACCGTGAGGTGTTCCGGCGAGTCGCGTGAAGGGACGAGCTGCACCCTCTACTACGAACCGCTTGTGAGGCAGACATGCAGAATGGATGGCAGCTTCAACGAGTGGGAAGGGGCGGCAACGTAGCATGCGAGGCGACGAGCGGAACCAACGGGGGCTTGGGTCTGGAAGAACGCCCGGAACAGCACCAGCACCAAGCTAAAGGGTCAGCCTCCAGCACGACAGCAGGAGACCACCACATTTCCCCCCGGGCGACACAAAATAGGCAGTTTTCCTCTCCTGCTGGCCTTGCACGCGTCAATGTGGTTGGGCGAGGGCAGGGGACGACAGACCCTGATGGCGTTGATCAGGGTAGGTGGTGCCCTCTATACACATCCAGAAAGGCAAGGGCGGGAGGAGTTAGCTGTGCCAGCGTGTGCTCCTCCGTGTGTGTTTCTTTTACCTACTGAATGTGCCGAAAGCCAATCACGAGAAGCGCTCAAGATCGCTGTTATTGCACACGACAATTTCTTGCTTTGGACCTTCAAAAGCAGGCATGGAGTCAGGCATGGAGTAGCATGCAGTAGCATGCAGCACGAGGTGGCCAAGTAGCATGCAGTACCCAGTCAGTAGCATGCAGTAGCATGCAGCACGAGGTGGCCAAGTAGCATGCAGTACCCAGTCAGTAGCATGCAGTAGGGAGCCAGTAGCACAACAGTAGGCAGCCAGTAGCACACAGTAGGCAGTCAGTAGCATGCAATAGCCAGCCAGTAGTATACAGTAGCCAGCCAGTAGTATACAGTAGCCAACCACCAGCACACAGTAGCCAGCCACCAGCATACAGTAGCCAGCCAGTAGCACGCAGTAGCCAGCCAGTAGCATGCAGTAGCCAGCCAGTAGCGCATGCAGTAGCCAGCCAGTAGCGCATGCAGCAGCCGACCAGTAGTAGCACGCAGTAGCAGCGCAGACGCGAGGGTTTGTTTTCAGCTGTAGCTCACGTAGCTTAAACCGCGCGCTTGCAGCACAGCGACATGCAAATCAACCACGATATCACACATGTTCGTCACTAATTCTTCGCACGCGGCATCCAAGGTATCACTTCATCATTGCACGTGGCATCCAGCATGTCACTTATTTTGTCACACGTGGCTCCAAGATATACTATTACGGAGGGCCATAGTAAATAGCACCTGCGGTACACACAAAAACCTACATATTTCCCTATTTTTACTAACAAAATTTGGTCCTACTAACTATGGTCGCCCGCAATATTACGGAGGACCCTATTGAATAGAACCTGCGGTACAGACAAAATCCTGCACATTTCCCTATTATTTTACAAACAATATTAAGTCCTACCAGGTACTTACTATGCCCCCCCTGTAACATAATATCAAATCATTTGTCGCACGAGGGGTGGTGCGTCGTTTTTGTTGTCGTGCGCAACTGAGTCGTGGGAACTGCTTTTGTCATCCTGAGACACCCTCGACTGCGTTTGATATTGCTTGGTTTTTTCCTCGAACCTCTCTGTAGGTCTGTTTTTTGTACCACGGGGGCCAAACCATGGCAATGAGCTAATGCGAAAACAACAAAAACAACAACAACCACCACCACCACCACCATCAACCCCAGCACACAACACAACACAAGCCCATCGTGCGTTCTGATCACTACTCCTGTCACAGTACCGTATGCCAACTCTGGGGGGGGGGGGGGGGGGGGGGGGGGGGGGGGGGGGGGGGGGGGGGGGGGGGGGGGGGGGGGGGGGGAATAGAAAGGACAGCTTGGTATCCACACTAATGTCTAAACGATCCTTCTATTCCCGCCCGCCCAGACCGGTACATCGCGCAACCATAGCGGGCGCACACACACCCCGCGTCGTGACGACTTTCCTACGTAGACAAACAACACTCTCTCGACAACGGGTTACAGAAGTAGTACGCCAAAAAAAAAAAACGCCGAGCGATGCATGCATGCCATACGTAGCGCAACGATCTCGTCCAGAAACACATTTCCAAGAAAAGCCGCCATTTTCGCCGTACCATATATATATATGTACACCAGGTACATCGTACTGGTACATAGTTCTTCCTGTACGCTTGACTCAGAAATATCATGCATACCTCTGCTCCCTTATAATCGAAGAAACTTGTGTCCGAAATTTACTGGAAAATTCATCCCATCCTGAGGGGGCGTGTTTATCTTGCGGGGTACCCACATGGGCGGAAATAGAAGGACCGCTTACACATTAATATTAATATCAAGCGGCCCTTATATTGACGGCCAGAGCGGTACACGGCAAATCAAGGTGGAAACCTCTCAGCGGCTGACCCCCACGACCCACGACCCACGACGAGGAGGGAGCGAGCGAGGGCGGGCGTTTTGGTGCGTGCCCCCGCAACGTGCACTCCCTACCACAAGCCCGACAGATTAGGTATAGGTTTATCTACAGATAGATCATGATCTGCTGACTGCTAGCTTGTAGATCATCTACTGCTGTACTTCCGCACTTGCCGTCGCGAGAGGGTTGCGCAGGGTCAGGGTCTGGGCAGTGCAGATCTAACCCAGGAAACACGTGCTACTGCTGCTGTAGATAATGCACATCACGTGGTAGATTACACGGCTCCCACTCGGCAACTTCAGCTGCAGCAGCAGCAGCAGCATATCATGGAGGAGCCGGAGATCCATCTTATTTCAGCCATTCTGAGAGCTGTACACAATCGCCTTGAAATCGATGCACCTGTCCGTGTACGTAGGCATGGTTTCGTTCCGATCGCTCGACACCAGCTCTATTAATCATAGACACGGCGTATGCCAAACTGGAAAGCGGTGGGATCAGACTCCCTTCCCGCCGAGTTACTGAAAATCGACCACCCCGAATTCATCCGGTACTTTCACAACTTACTTGTCAACGTGTGGAGAACGGGTAACGTCCCCCAGCAATGGAAAGATGCGACCATTAAGGTCCTTCATAAAAAGAAGGATCGCTCTGATCGCAACAATTACCGGGGGATGTCGCTTGTTGCCCCATTCACGCAAGGTTTTGCTGAAAATGGTCGCGTCCCGCCTCAGTACCTACTGCGAGGCCGAAGGGATACTCCCCGAGGAACAGTGCGGCTTTCGCCCAGCACGATCAACGGTCGACATGCTGTTCGTCGTGCGCCGACTGCAAGAACTCGGACGAGCTACGTAGAAAAATCCCCCCGTACATGTGCTTCATCGACCTGCAGAAAGCATATGACTCCGTCGACCGTGAGCTGCTGTGGGTGGTGCTCGCACGCTTCGGCGTACCAGAGAAGATGCTAACCGCTATCCGCCAGTTTCACGAAGGCATGCGAGCCCGCGTGCGTACGGATTACGGCGAGCGCTCGGAGTGGTTCGACGTCACTCAGGGGCTGCGGCAAGGATGTGTCTTGTCACCGCTTCTGTTCAATGTCTTCTTCGCTGCTGTGACAGTGATACACGCCGTGTTGGTACGCTTCAGTGAAGACCCGAACATTTTGAGGGACTTGGTTCACCTCAAGGAGGACCTCGGCGAGGACGGGGTGAAGGTTGACCCACTAACTTGCGTACGGAGGGCAGTATGGGGTGTATGCTGTACGAGGACGATGCAGGCATTGTGTCTAAGTCGGCGGAAGGCCTTGCGAAGATGATAACCGTCATTGTGACCGTTTTCGAAGCAGCAGGCCTCACCGTATCCGAAAAGAAAACGGAGACCATGCTGCTGCGGACACCGAATCAGCCACCCCAGACCTCACCGCTCGTCATCGAAGCAGCGGGACAGAGATATAGACAGACGATGCAGTTGTTGTATCTGGGCGGTCTTGTCGTCGCACGCGCTGACATTATGCCAGAGGTCACACGACGGATCCGACTCGCATGGGCATGCTACAATCGGTTCAAACGGGAACTGTATGATATGGAGGATGCCCCGTTCGCTCTAAAAGTCTACATGCTAAAGGCCGAGGTGATGGAGACCCTGCTGAACGGGTGCGTGACGTGGACTCTTGGTCAGGAGCACTTCGCTGAGCTCCGAACGGCACACCACAAACTCCTCCTACGGATCATCGGCTTCCAGCGCCGGCAACGCACTGACCACCTCATGTCGTACGCCAAGGCCCTCAAAAAGGCACAATGCGAGAGCGTTGAGACGACCATCCGCAAAAGACGCCTCCTCTTTGCGGGGGCCGTACAGAGGGCGACCAATGAGCGGCTGACCCGCCGGGTCATGTTTGGGACGATGGCTGGTGGGGAGAACCCAGGACCAGGCCGACTGGAAAAGAACCAGGCCCAATGTCTAGCAGACGACCTCAGGGTTTTCCAAGCCGCCGAGGGGTCCACGGAAAGCTCCCCTCTGCTGTTCGGAGTAGAGACGGTGTTATGGCCGAGGGCGGCTAAGAAGAGCGGGAAGTGGTACCGGGGGGTCGTCGAAGCGGCGGACTGCTTCATTGCGAGGTGGCACAGGGACGAGGCACAGAGGAGCCGGCTACGCCACGCAGCTGAGGACGCCAAGAAGGGCGACAACGGGAGGGGGGGGGAGGGGGGAAGGGCAGCCGCACTGATACAGCTGTCGACGAATGCAGAAACGAAATGATAGATCGGGCGGCTAGGTATCGGTTCGACTAGCTCTCATGGACTGTTGCCTGTAGCTCCCTCTCTTTCGTGTGTCTTCGTCCGCGCAGCAGATATCTGTCGTTCCGGAGTACGTATGTATGCTTTCCGTCTGGCAGCCTTCCTGAAGTCCTTGCGTCGTTTGTATTCTGTTTTCTTTTCATCTCAAATTGTTGTTTTATAGGTGTGTTGTCTTTTTGCTCTTATTTTTTGGGTTTTGCTTGTGTTGTGTTCTCGTACCCGGTACGCTGGCATCTCACTTGCTTGACACTTGAACTTGCCATTATATATATTTTTATATATATATTTGGTCTTCCTCTGTCTCGCAGTCTGTGACCACGGAATCAGTATCTCTCTAGGATAAGCAATCAGGACGGACACTGGGTGTACTGATGAAGCTGGGTAGAAAGGACGATTTAATGTGAAGACAACAACAACAACAACAACAACGGCCAGAGGGAGGGCATTTGATTCCAAGTACGTGGAACGAGGCGCTTGCGGCGTAAGACTCAGCTGGTTGACCGGGACTTAGCTCGCCCTTTGCAGCAGGTCTTGTCCTATTAATATTAGTAGGGGTCGAACGAAGCACCCCCCCCCCCCCCCGGCGGCGGCGATAGCGTCTCGAACGTCAGACGAGCGTCAGCGAAGCTACTGCACGTGACGTCGAGCGAAGGGCTGGCCAGTGACATGGCATATATACACAAGGTATACATAGCCCGCTTCTTTCTACGTACGTACGTCACGTGTAGTAGCTTCGCTGGTGCTCGTCAGACGCTCGAGACGCCAACGCCACCGGGGCGGGGGGGGCGGGGGGGGGGGGGGGGGGGGGGGGGGGGGGGGGGGGGGGGGGTGGGGGGGGGGGGTGCTTCGTTCGACCCCTACTAATAGAACAGACCTGCTGCAAAGGGCAAGCTAAGTCCCCGCCAATCAGCTGAGTCTTACGCCGCAAGCGCCTCCAAAGCGGTCCTTCGAAAGTAGAAAAGTGCCGGAAGCGGTCCGGTGGTGTCCGCCGGCTCGATCGCTCGCTCGATCACACCGTCGCTCGCGCGCCGCAAAAAAAAGTGAAGCATAGAATAATACCTGGTACGCGCAAAGCTTCCCTCCTTTATCGTCGGCCAAAAAAAATCGTGCCCGAAATTTCCTGCAACAAAAAAAAAAAAAAAAAATCCTCCCATCCTACGTACGTATAGTAGAGGGGTGTGTCATCTTGAGCGGTATGTGTACAGTAACAGAGGTGGAAACCTCATTTTTTTTTTTCGTCAATCCGTTTTGAGCCCCTTGAGCAACTGACTTGACTTGTCAACTATCTGACAAAAAATAGTGTAACAAAAGGAATCGCCCGCCGAGGGCGTTTACGTACATGCCGTACAACACGCAAGATAACACCCCCCCTGGGACGATGTTCAAAGCTGCTGGGCTTCTCGACAAGCGGGCAGCGCGTACTGAGTACGCGGACCTTCTCGACGAACTATTTTCCAAATCCACCATTTTGTTTGTGTTTGCCCCCCCTTAAGGCATGCTTTGGAGGAAACCGGGTCTGAAATTCGTCCCAGGGGGGGTGTGTTATCTTATCACCCAGTGTGATACACGGTATCGTGGGTATGTATATAGGCGAAATTCGACGCGAGTCGACGGACGAGAGAGGAAAAAAAACGGCTGAAAGTCTGTCTCCGCGCGATAAAAAAAAAAACTGAAAGCACGAAACCGTTGTTGGGGGGGGGGGGGGGGGGGGGGGGGGAGGAGAGTCTGCTTTTCTGAGACCGCGGATCTAAGTTACGACCACGTAGGAGGGGCGAGAGAAAAGAAAGGGCGACAAGAATAAATGGCGAGATGAGAAAAACATACAAGCAAGCAAGTAAAACATAATAAAACGAACATATTCAACCCGAACCTACCATTAATGTTACGGTGGCCCATACTAAACAACCCCTCAAAGCTTTTTGTCCATCTCGGAATATTTTTTTTGGGACCAAAATATTTCCTCTTTTCACGACGGAACGTATTTGCATCTCTGAACTATTTTTCGATCACACCGGCACACAGAGGGACATCTATAATCCACGCGGGTAGGTTCGATGGAAAGCTGAAGACATCAGCTTCCAACGATCCCACGTGCAGCCGAAACTATATACCAGGTACAGTTTTAGGTGAGGGAAGAGATGGGTAAAAATGGGTCCTCAAAAACCTACTATTTTTCAAGGGGGGACAAAAAGCCCCCAACCCACTTTGTGCCAGAAAAGATACGTATTCGGCATCACCGGAAAGCTCACGATTTGGGCCGTGCAACCGTAATTCTAGTTTTGCGAGAATCGCGGTCGTTCCTGAGACATAAATAAGCGCTCCAAATAGGGAAGCTCAACCCCCCTCGAACACCTCTGCCTCATCTGCAGCCCCATGCTTTCGGTCACAAGTAGCACCGTTGGAAAGCTGGAGCCCTACTGTAAAGCCAAGATTTACAGGGTCTCTTGTGTGTGTGCCTGTGCTCGAGTTTTTTTTTTTGGCCAGGTGCTCATATTTTCTGGTTTTTTATTTCGATAAAAAAGGGAAAATGATTAGCCACAACCAAAACGGTTATCTTGGAAGGTAACGAATAAAAAGTGAATCCGCACCGGGTCATTTATTATGGGCCACCGTAATGTTACGGGGGGGCATAGTAAATAGAACCAAATATTGTTGGCACAAACAGGTATATATATAGGTTTATTGTGTGTACCACAGGTCCTATTTACTATGGCCTCTCGTAATATTAATACATACTAGTACCGCACAACACGCCAACAAAGATAACACGCCTCCTGAGAGGATAGTTCAGTGACCCGTTTTCTTTTGTCGTCCCCCAAAACCATGAGGTTGGTTGGGGTTTACGTAGAGGGCTAGCACGCAACGAAAAACAGCGGCTTCGGGACTAAGGCGTCTCGTGGAGTATCCCTCCACGCCTGCTTAGACGGACGCTGCGTCGCTTGCTCGGCGGCGTGTTTTTTGGAACTCCCTCCCCCGTTTGTCGAGCGAAAACAACAGCTCAGGAAATCCCCGTGCCATAAACGGGGTGGTGTGCTACATTTTTGTTTCATAAAAAAACTTACATCTATAGCTGTGAGATCAAGAATTTTGTCGAAACTCATCTTTGTAAAAGCTATCACTTTTACTTAAGGCACGTACCTGCGCATTTTTTTTAATTTTTTTTTTGTTAATCATCACTTTTACTTTCCAGCCTTCTCCCCCGCTGGTACGTGCTCTTTTATTTTTTGTCGCGCATAGGGTTCAGCATTCCCACTGGTCGTCGATTTTCATCGAATGTAGCTATAACTCACGCTCTCGCACTTTCCGCTAGTCAACTTTTTATGCAAGAAAAAAGTCCCTACGAGCACGCACTCGGTGAGACTCGAACCCACGAAATTGCGTTATACTTCGTTTTTTTTTTTCGGTTTCACATGGACTCATGCAGGATATGTTCATCCCGTACACGAGGAAGACACAAACTCTGAAAGCTGCAGGGCGTGCTACTGCTGTATATCCCTGCCTGTGCATACGGTATACAGGCAGCTAAGCGCCTCCTCAGCTGCAATGGTTTCACACCTTGGACAAATCACCATCAATTCCCACTTCCACGATCTAGATCCTTCAAAGGAAGATAGATCGTCTGTTCCCGACCTTGTATGATCTACACAGCAGCCACATGATTTGCTGGGTGGGAGGACCCTTACCCGTATAATCTACATCATCTACTGCAGTAGCACATGTTTCCTAGCGTGTAATCTACATGATTCATCTACGAGTATAGCACAGGTTTCCTGCTGGACGATCTACCCTATAAGGCAGATGTTGCACAACAACCTCTCACAATGGCAGGCGAGGAACTAGATGATCTATCTGTACACAGATAGACCGATCATGATCTGCCTGCCTAGGATATGTCCGAGATGAGGGAGATAGATGACTAAGGAGCTTCGTCCATGAGCAATGTTTGGGGGGGGGGGGGAGGGGCTCAAAAGGGCAAAAACCCCGTAATTGCAGCCTCTTATATCTACCGCCGTACCACGGTTCGATTATTTTTGCAATTAATAACCCTTATACGCCTGCGCCTTTTCAGTACTACTGCAGTCCCGTTTCGGGGACAAATTACTCATAATTAGAGTGGTTGGTCCTCAAAACGGTACTGTGGTCCTGAAAGGGATAAGGACTGCGCTCTCGTTCGGGGGACAAACTAATACGGGGGACCATAGTAAATAGGACCAAATATTGCTAGTAAAAAAAATAGGGAAATATATCGATTTTTGTGTGTAGCGTAGGTCCTATTTACTATGGTCCCCCGAAATAACAAAATACTCGGAAATTAGAGCTACTGTAGATACACGCTTCTCTGTACGGTTCGGTAAAAAAAAACAGGGTTGGCATCGTGTTTAAAAAAACAAAACAAAACAAAAAACCTCCTCCTCCTGTCTCACCCGAATGTGAACCGCCGCCAGTTCGCCAGTCTTGAGCTTGTTGGTCGCCTTCAACTTCTCAAGCTCCTTCTTCAAGCTTTCCACATCCTGCGGCTCCTCCCCCCCATCCCCAGTCTCCCCGTTCGCATCCTCGTCTGAGTCCCCCTCACCACCATTACCACCATCACCACCATTACCACCCCCACCACCCCTACTGCTACTCGCCGCCATCTGCTGCTCTCTGCTGCAGCTGCTGCTGCTCCAGCAGCGCCTGCTGTTGCCGCACCAGCTGCTGCTGCCACTCCACCCTCTGCTCCTCCGCGAGGGCCGTCATCTCCTGGATGGTTCGCGTCAGCTCCAAGTTCTTCTCGTGGTTCGCCATCGACTCCTGCTCGGCCGCGGCTAGCCTCGCGGACCGCTCCTCTATGTCCCGCCTGGCCTGCTCTAGGCTGTGCCGAGCGCTCTCGTGGTTCGCTCGCTCGTTTCGAAGGTCTTCCGCCAGATTGGCCACCTGAACGAAAAGAAATGAGCGCGATTTTCGCCACCCCATGTTTTTAGGCCGCATGCCCAGCGCAGGGAAGGGCAAAAGGCAAGGCAAAGTAAGGCATAGCATCGCATGGCGAGGCAAGGTAAGGCATGGCATGGCAAGTCAGGGCAAGGCAAGGCAAGGCAAGGCCGGGCAGAGCAGAGCAAGGCATAGTAGGCGTAAGGCAGGAGGAGGGGGGGGGGGGGGGGGGGGGGGCAGGGTCTTATGTATGAGGTGTGTCCAAGGATGGCGACCAGCCGCTAGGACAGCAGTCCCACCGTGGCCCACAACATCACATTCCGTGCCCCCCCCCCCCCCCATAATATGAGTGTACCTCCCTCCCCCCCACCCAAACAAGCAAATCAATCCAATCGAAACTGCCATCCATAACCAAGTCCACCTCACAGGCGGTTCTTAGTAGGATGCAGCTCTCACCCCTTCATGCGATTCGCCCAACACACACACCTCACGTTTCGCTTCGCGCTTGGTGCAAGCATATGTCTGCCTGGTCGGTGAAAGCCCTACATGCTCCGTCCCGGCACTGTAAGGACGCGAGGGTTTATTGCCATACGGCTACGGCCCGTGCATGCCATGAGTACCCCCCCCCCCCTCCCCCTCGAAAATATAACTACGGTCTTGCATGACAACGCGTATACACCTCCACCCCCCCCCCCCCCCCCCCCCGCCCCCCCGACTTTGGCCATGCATGACATGAGAACCCCCCCCCCCCCGAGGAGGCGTGCGGCAGGGGGGGGGGGGGGGGGAGGTAGGGTTGCTCGTATGGTACCATAAGGGGTCTGATCGAGGGTGGTGCCGATCAGCCAATAGGGTCAGTAGTTCTGCCTTGTGGGCCACAACATCCTACTCCGTGCCAACCCCCTCCCGGCTCCCGCTCGAATGGGATGCGTGGTCAATGGTCAAATGTCAAACTTTAGGCAAACATTTGAGTACGGCCTCCCCCCCCCGTCTCGAAAGGGATGCGTGGTCAATGGTCAAATGCAAGCAAGCAATTGAGTACGACCCCCCCCGCGTGCGCGCGCGCGCGCGCGCGCCCCCCTCCCCTCCTCCGCCCTCCTTTTCCGTGGGTTCTGTCGAGTCACACGCTGGGAAACAACTTTGTCGTTTGACGATCTAGCTTTGGCCCGTCAAAGCCTCTCGAGATGTATAGCACTAGTTTTAGTGAGGGGACTTCCTGTCAACTAGACGGCTCGTCCGTCAAGGGGCAAGAGAGCCGTCAACCCTCGTACCATCGTTGGCGGGCACCTCCGACCATGCCCGCCACCTATCTGCCTCCTAATGCTACACTGTCTCTAAATATAAGGAGATTTTTTACACTAGTATTCAAACAAAGCGTTTATTATATTTAGAGACATTGATATATATCGACGAGGGTATGTAGCTTGCCACACAATCGAGAAGAAGGATTTGACACATCCTGTGTACGAGAATAATAGAAGGAACCCCAACCCTCACCCTACCCCTGAGCCAATCAGACTCAATCATGCAACCATTGGCTAGCCCAACTAGTAGTCCCTTCGTCTCGTACACAGCAGTGTGTGCCAACCATCTTTTTCTCGAGTAAGTGTGGTATGTACCGCAAGTGGTAAACCTCTGCTGGAGGGGGGGGTAGCCTGCCACCTGCAGAAGCGGTCTCTCTACAGCGCCGGTTGAGCATTACGGGGGACCATAGTAAATAGGACCTACGGTATACACAAAAACCTATACATTTCCCTATTTTCACTAACAACATTTCGTCCTATTTACTATATGCCCCCCCGTAATAGTAGTGCCGGTCGCCCGCTATAGTGCCTGTGGAATCGCTTAATATAGCACCGATGGGGTTCACCAGTGTGGTATACAGTGTGCGGAGTAATTAGTGCCGGTTGACGCTAAAATAGTGCCGGTATTGTTGCCTGGCGCATATGAAACCGTCACAACAGCGGCAATCGGCACTACCGCGTTCGAAAACTGACCCCAGCCCCAACCCCACGCGAATCAGACCCCAATCAACCAATGCCTACGTGGCGTTAGTCTCTCTTGTGTCCCCGTACACACTGCCGTGAGCCAACCACTTTCTCTCGAACAAGCGGTGAGCTCTGCTGAATGCTGCGAGCAGTGACTCAGCCACCAAAACGTGGAAAGAGGTTATGTGTACGTTAAAAAGTAAAAAGAGAAAAAGAAAAAAACAAGACAAACCGCACACCTTACATGATCGGTCGTGAAATATATCTCTCACATTTTGATCGGTGGTCATGGACTCGTTGCTGATGTCGTCCACAGTGTTGTGGACGTTGGCCAGGTCGTTTCGAAACCGCTGGAGCTCTTCCTCGAGCGTCTGTTACCCCCCCCCCCCCCCCCCCCCCCCCCCCCCCCCCAGTCCCCAACAAAACGAAGGAAAAGACAGACATGCGTTACGATTAGAGAAGCCTACCAGAGAGGGCAATACCACAGCATTAAGCAAGGAAGAAAAGGCAAGAAAGGCAAGCAAGAAAGAGCAAGAAACAAAAAAACAAAGCAACCCAAGAAGAGCAAGAAAACAAAAACAAAAAAAACAGCAACGCAAGCACAGCAGGCAAGCAATGAGGCACCGCAGAAAACGTTGTCGCTCGGGGTGATTCAGACAAAAAAGAAAGAGGCGCTGGGCATCTGCCACACCCACTCAGCAGCCGAACCACCACAAATAACTATTACGGGGGACCATAGCATACAGGACCAAATATTGTTGATAAAAATAGGTAAATATATACCTAGTAGGTTTTTACGTACTGGTATACCATAGGTCCTACTAACTATGGACGTAATACCTCGTAAACATCATCATTAAATACTATAAAAATACTATTAATACTCTGTCCTAAACCCAAACGCTTCTTGCAATTCCGGACACATATATGTTTATTTATTTATTTATTTATTTTTACTCATCACTTTCACTTTCCAGCCTAATTCGTAAGAGGTTTTACCCTCGACGACCTTCTGGACAAGCCGTGGTCACAGGTGTCTTCCCTTCTCCCCCCCGGTACGTGCCTTTATTTTTTATCGCGCATAGGGTTCAGCATTCCCACTGCTCGTCGATTTTCATCGAATGTAGCTAACTCACGCTCTCGCGCTTTCCGCTAATCAATCTGTTTAATGCAAGAAACAGCCCCTACGAGCATGCACTCGGTGAGACTCGAACCCACGAAATTGATCTTGACAGGCACGCGGACCACCTACCAAGCCACCGGGGACGCCGGCTCATATAGGACCAAATATTGTTGATAAAAATAGGTAAATATATACCTGGTAGGTTTTTACGTATACCATAGGTCCTACTAGGTTTTTACGTATACCATAGGTCCTACTAACTATGGACCCCCGTAATACCTCGTAAACATCATCATTAAATACTACTGATACTCTGTCCTAAACCCAAACGCTTCTTACAATTCCGGACATATATACGTACCAGGCACTCGAACCTAAATACTCGTATTACCTACTACTGTCCGGAAATGTAACGATCGTTTGGTCACGAACACGAAAACCCAAACCGTCCTTACATTTCCGAACAGAGTGGTACGAAGAGTTGATTCCGGAAAAAGAGTACTGTTGCTACACAGCCGCATTGTTACCGGTACTAGCTGGCGTGCTGGCGCCGGGACCATGCTCTCACGAGATGCGCCGGGGGCACCGGCGCGGGGCGAAACCCACTTCACACGAATACTGCGTTGTATACTCACGGCAGAGCGAATTTTTGTCCGAGTTCAGCTACCACCGCCGTGGCGCCGGCCGGCGATTGTTTCGATCAATCTCGTTCGCTCCTATCGCTGCTGGCATCGTTGGTGTGCGGCCGAAGCAGTTACTACTACTACACCAAAAAAAAATCCTGTTCTCAACCCCTTCGGAACTGGACCTACATTATTTCAAGGAAAAATAATGACTCGGGGTTCTTATTTAGAGTGGGCCGTTTTTTTTTTCCAGTGCTGATCGCAGTAGTAAAAAAGTAAACCCCGTTTAGGACTGACTGACTTTACTTACGTACTTCAAGGGAAAAAAAAAACAGTGTCAAAACAACACAAGACAAAACAAAAAAGCTTGTGTGACGATTGCAGCCTATATGTGGGGCACGCGAACCAAAGCCCGGCTCCGGCTTTGCGGGCGGGCTCTGCTGAGCCGGGCGGGGGCTGCTGCTGCTGAGATAGGCGGGGTATGTACCCGAGCTATTGTACAGCAGTGCAATACCACTCTGTCCCAGAAAATAAGGAACGTTTTGATTGAATATTAGTTTCAAAAAGGCCGTTACATTTAGGGACAGGGTGGTATCCGAGTTGCGACGCGCGCGCGATCGCCAAGCATTTTATTTTCCCCTATATATGGACGTGCGTGCGTGCTGCTGCTGCTGCTGCACTGCGCGCTCCTACACACTAGGCTGCTGAAAATGCCGCACCCCTTACACAAAAAAGTTTAGGTGTCGCTGTATTATACCGGTGTCCCACAAGGTATATTTATGGCTTCGTCGCTCCGACTGTGTACCTGGTACTGGACAGTTGAAGATGCCGAACCTGACATGGGGTGGGGTGGGGTGGGCCGCTATATTATACCTGTGTCTCAGAAGGCTCGCTCACGTGCGTACACATAACCAACCCCTCACCACGACGGAACTGCTGCTGTGCACCTTCCTTACGTTGTTTCCTGGCAATCTACGTTTGGAAGTTAGCGTGGGATAATTTTTGCAGCAGCACTGCAGCAGTAGTGCGTGAAAAAAGGGTTGTATATTTACCGTACACACCATGGCCGGGAATATAATCCGCGTTCGATACAAAAACTGAGAGACCAAACAAGGATTACATTTCCGGCCATAATATTACGGGGGGCCATAGTAAATAGGACCAAACATTGTTAGCAAAACTACGTAAATATATAGGTTTTTGTGAATACCGTAGGTCCTATTTACTATGGTTCCCCGTAATAGTTATCAACTGTATTTAGTACCAGGTATTTTGAAGGGGGAAAAAAAAAAACACGGCACAAAAAATCACACACTCGTTTTCCAGCAACATAGTTCGTACAGCAGTAGTAATTTCTCCCCAAAAACTACGTTCAAAGAAAGGTGCACATAGCTCCGTAGGGGGGGTTCTTGCCACACTCAACGCCGCCCGGAACAGGAAAAAACAAAACAAAACGATTTCAGCCGAAAAACTCCGCTTAACCTTTCTTCTTTTATGTCGCGGCGGCATTGCTGGGAAGGGGTGAGACAACCCGTGCTGGCGTGGCGAACCGGGTTGGCTTCCTTCCTCAGCTGGTAATGGCAAGAGCAGTCTGACCGCTGCGACTGCTGTACATCTACAGCAGCAGGCTGGCTTCCTTCCTCAGCTGATAATGGCAAGAGCAGTGTGACTTGAGACTGTTGTTGTACACACAGCAGCAGTCGCTGCTGTAGCAGTTCAGATTCAACTAATCGTATGTGTGTAAGTAACTCTTTGCATTCTTATTCTACCGAGATTCTGCCGCCGGTATATAGGGGTTGTACTGCTGTATGTACGATATAGACATGGAGCTTTTGAGCCTGCCTGTGCATCACATGCATATTCTATCACGGATGAGGCAGCTTGCTGTCTTGCTGCTGTATGTGCAACCTATTAATAGTTATCATATCTACATAAAATATCAAGGTGTACGATACATAGCATGGGTTTTCAGCGGAAGGAAAACCACGGTCATCATCAGGTAGAATCGATCAATACAGCAGTAGTGGGTATCCCGATCTGAGAGCGCCCAAAATAAGAAAAGGAACATTGGGGGTTTAAAAGCGGTCAAATAGGCATGAACCCGCGCTATGCTTGAAAAGCTAAGTATTGCCCACCACAAGATAACAGCGTTGTGTACTGCAGTCAAGAGCGCCTGTTTATGCTGTAGCCACTCGGCGCTCTTAAACAAGGGTACAAGGGTACCCACTGCTGCTGTACCTGGTATTAATATCGACCGATGCAAACGGCCGAGAATGGAAAGTGGCCAACACAAACAACAGAACCGCACTACTCGTACAAGTATACATACCTGGATATATACTTATATACCTGGTATATATACCAATATATACCTATATATACCTGATATATATACCGTATACTATGATCAAGATAACACACCCCCTGGGACGAATTTCAGACCCGGTTTCCTCCCAAGCATGCCTTAAGCGGGGGCACACACAAACAAAAACGGCGGTGGCTCTGGAAATATTTCGTTGAGAAGGTTGGTTGCATAGACAGACGCATCGCTCGTCGTACTCAGTACGCCCTCCTCCCCTGTTGTCCAGAAATACAGCGTTGAAAATCGGCCGAGCGGGGGGGGTGTGTTATCTTGCGTGTTACACGGTAGCTACAGCAGCAGTACTGCTGCTGTACATACATCAGATTAACATGCCTATATATACCTGGTACGATATACACGATGGATACGTTTATATACACGCTACATACGCAATACATATGGTACAGCAGTAGTTGGTGCCTCTCTGTCCCTACGCACGTATACAGGGACAGTTTGGATTATATACGTAAGAATATAAATAGTGTCCCTACACTGCTGTTGCTGTACTTGACAAAGACAACAGTGGTACGTTCAAAACCAACAACAAAGTAGTTACCAGGTGATATTCAATACCCTCGTACCTACAGCAGAACCTGAATCGTATACCGCAAGAGTGCTATGATAAATGGCTATTACGGGGGGGCATAGTAAATAGGACCAAATATTGTTAGTAAAAATAGGTAAATATATAGGTTTTTGTGTGTACCGTAGGTCCTGTTTACTATGGTTCCCCGTGATAGTGCTTGGTATTATACCTTAATATTACTGCTTGACGTCGTGGGATGGATTAATACATGGCCGGCGGAGTCTTGGTGGCGAGATAACACGACTCGCAGTAAGCGCTGCTGTTGACACACGATACCCGTAATATTAGACTCTTGTGAATTATAACACTACAGCGGTAGCTGGTTAGTGGAGCTTCAAGGGGACAAACAGTCAACTGTTCATATGTGGTACGACCGCGCTGACCAAAACACGAATCATGGAGCTACTAAACAAAAATACTCCGTGTGCTCTTGTTTTTTGCTGGTGTACTCATACATCTCGTACTAACTCTGTACGATTTATCATACAGTATCAGATAAAACTCCGGTGGGCGAAAAAAAAACAGTCAAGATTTGATCTATCATTTTAACCGATCGGCCGAAGTGAAAAAAAAAGAAAAAAAAAAAAAAGAAGAAGAAGATTTGTCACGGGTTTTGATAGAATAGTGGTTCCGTGGGCGGCATTACTATCTGCTATGGATCGAATTCGCTCAACATTTTCATCATCGTCCTGTTGACCCTCTTGACCCTCTTGACCCTCCTGGCACTACTATCCAGGGGGGTCACCGGCCTTTGTTTATATCGGTTTTAAGTCGTACTTATCACATCCTTGGACGCAGATAGACAGCAGTAGAACAGCCGTAGGCGTCCACGCACTATTAATATTAATGAACACAGCAGTACTAAATACCAGGTATTCATTCCACTATTAATACTCTAGCCTACAATATATTTACTACTTGGTACGTACGTACTTGCTACGAGTACCACTGCTGTTACCATCGATCAATACTACTTCCAGCTTCTACCACCAGCTTCTACAACAATAATCCCAGGGGGTGTGCTATCTTGCGTGATATACGATACTACAACTATTACCACTGATACTACTGTTACCATACCACAAAAACACTTGCTCGTGGTCACCTCGACCGCCACATGACCTGCAACTCGGAACAGACCCAAGCTGATCGAACAACAGCATCCTCAACTATTGATACGCACGAGACTGCTGCTGTACAGCAGCGGTGGTCCCTTTATAGTGCCGAGATCATGTGCGCCAGCCAATGCCGGCACTATACGTAGCTACAACCGGCACTACTCCGTACACATATTAATACCACATACTAATACCAGTATGTGCCAAGCGATTCCACAGGCACTATACTGCTTATAGCGGGTAATCGGCACTACTCAACCGGCACTAAAGAGGGACCACTACTCTGTACCACAGGTACTATGATACGAGTCACGGTCGCGCACAATTTTCCCCTCACCTCGAATCGAGTGCTACCGTGCTCCCACGTCCCTACCCCTATACTGCTGCAGCAAACACGGTAGGCAGGAAGTACGACGTACTCAGTACGTACTGGTACTGCCTGCTTGTATCGGTACCATTGTCTGGTCTGTGGTGCTGGCGCTGCTCCAGCGCTGGCACAGCAGTTTTGCTCTTGTCTAATTCATCAGGGGTGTTGTGTTTGTACTACACCGGGATGCATAGTCCCCTTTTTCCTTCTCGTATATTTCCCCTTGCACGTCCCTTTTGGCTCATGCTCGGGGTAAGTATTTATGTGTCTGAGCTTTGGCTTCCCATTTTATTTATTTATTTGGGATTCTTCTCCTTTTCTTTTTCTTTTTCTTGTTCTTTTTCGGTTTGGTTTCTTCGTTGCTTCTCTTTCTTTATGGTGTATTTTGGTTGCTGGCGTATGTATATACGTTGTGTCGGCCGCACCTAGTGCGAAGGCATGGTATTGCGTAGGCTATTAATGCATTACGGTGTGTTATCTCTGTGTCGTAGTCTGTGACCACAGAGCTCGTATCTTTCTAGGGTGAAGAATCAGCACGGACACTGGGCTTGCTGGATGTCGACGAGTAGAAGAACGGTTTAATGTGAAGAACACAGACACTGCTCTGTTGTAGTGATTCGATTCCATCATGAAAAACAAGCCCCG
This sequence comes from Macrocystis pyrifera, assembly GCA_031763025.1. Classification (NCBI taxonomy): domain Eukaryota; class Phaeophyceae; order Laminariales; family Laminariaceae; genus Macrocystis; species Macrocystis pyrifera. Next base: position 8,232,698 of record JASSKH010000028.1, read on the forward strand.
TCTCTACGGATAGATACATCATACGATAATGAGATAGTCGTGTAAGATATAGTGATTAACGGTTGCCGGAGAAACTACCGTACTGCCGTCCGTGCATACCTGTCGTATCATATAGAGCCCGACGAGTACTCTACAGCAGTTTCACGTGGCAGCAGTAGTCGTCGCAGCAATTTACACCTGTGCTGACAAGTAAACCACTCAGTCAAGACAAGTGAGGACCGTTTTGGGTACAACATGAACATTACCACTCTGTCTGGAACAAGCTGCTGCTGTTGCAGCTACCAGTATTAAACAGCAGCAATCATGAAGCTGAACGGCTACACGATACCTGAAATACCTGGTACATATGGCGTGCGCTGTGTGCAGCTGCATCCTGCACAAAAATTTGTGCAGGGCCTGTGTCGTCAATTTCAACCTTGCACGTGGACCCAGACAAACCCAACCCCAGGCCTGATCCTAACCCTAACGCTAACCCTAACATGAACACCAACCCTTCGGGGGGCTCGAGGTCGGCAGGGGCAGTCACGCGGCCCCGCCGCGTGTTTTGGTGGCGTTTTTCCAAAAAAACGCTGGGCGGCCGAAACAACAGTAAGACCCGCATCCTGCACATGTTTTTATGCAGGATGCCGCTGCACATAGGTCGAGTCGGTATATACCAGTATGTATTATATAATATGATACGTACGTAATACAAGGGTATGTTCCGTATAGGGTACCAGTACACCGGTACCCGGGGTATTTTTGGTAGGCGTACCGAACTTGCCGAAGTGTCGGGTACCGGTGTTTGAGGTCGTACCGAACTTACCGAAATGTCGGTTATCGATATTGAGTTCGTACCGAACCTTACAGGGATGTTAGGTAGCGTATTGCGTCCCTACCGAACACTCCGGTAAAGTTCGGTAGGGTATTGCGACCGTGCCGAACCCCTTCGGTCGGGAAAATACCCCAGATATTCGGTATAATACCCTTACCGAAGAGTCGGGTACCGGCATTTGAGATCGTAGCGAACTCACCGAAGTGTCGGGTACCGGTATTGAGTTTGTACCGAACCTTACCGGAGTGTTCGGCAGGATATTGCGACCGTACCGAACACTCCGTTAAAGTTCGGTAGGGTATTGCGGTCGAACCGAGCCCGTCGGTAAGGTTCGGTACGGTTTTTACCGCGCAAATACCTCCCGGTAAACCCTACTGAACATACCTGGTATGCTTGTAACATATGTACCTGAACAAAGTACACGTACTCGTAACTACTAATAGGCTACTACACATAATGTAAGAAGGCACTTCGCACGAGTCGCCCTTTCTCCTCCCTGCAGCATGAGAAGAGTCGGAAACTCAGATCCGGGGTAACATACATGACAGGCTTTCCCCCCCTCTGCCCGACACGGTACGTGCCTTGCATTTTTATACTGCAGCGGTAAATATCACTCTCACACTTCATACAATCATACTCTCGCACTCCCTACCGCAGGATGATGCGCTCGGCAACAACGAAGACCATATCTGCCTGCGCAAGGCTTGAAATAGAAACCTCAACTATTGTGACGCGAACTTTGATCAACCTGCTGCAACCACTGCACCAAGTACTATCGTAGGCTATTAACCGGTATATATCTGGCACATACGTACCAGGTACGTACCTGGTACCGGTAGGATTTAATGTAGCCGCTGAGCACGATTTCTTAGTCCAAAATTCTTAGCGTCCCCCAAAAAGTGGACCAGGCGTTCTTGTAAGACCGTCCACCATCCACCAACGCACAAAGACGCGTTCTACGATAGAGGTAGCACATTTATGCTAAAATATTTTCTGAATGACGGGGTTTCTTAACCCAAAATCGTCGGCCAACGATTTTTTTTCGAAAAATGACATTTGTGTAATACTTGGGCCATGGGGATTATTCATCGGGATTCAATTTGTTTTTTGCTGAAGCCAGATTTATAGGGTGATGTATGGAGCTCTTTAAGTGAGAAGCCTCAGAAAATTTAGGGTGGACCTCTATCGTAGAACGCCTCCAAAAGTTGACGACAGTTACGTACCAACATCCAGCACATACAAGTTAGTGCAGCAATTTTTCTGAATTCGTATTCGTGGGCCTACATGTGTGTCTACGTACATACCAGGTATGAAATACGCTTCGTTTTGCACAACACAAGACTTTTCTCTCCGGGCCGTCGGTCTTCTCTCGCGCTCTAGGCTGCGTGGCACGCAGAGGGACCCACATGTACACCACGGCGCAAAAGCGGGCCCCGGCCGAGGTCCGTGGGGCGTGCTCTAGGCCTTCAAAGGCGTAAAATTCAAGCAAGTAACTACGGGGAGGTGTTCCGACCTGCTACGTAGAGCTAAGCATTACGATGGAAACCCCACAATCAATTATGTGTTTGCTCTGCTGCTGGCTGCTGCTGTTGTATTATGTATGTGTCGCACTGTCCCCAAGCCCTCGAACTACGGGGCAGCCATGGAACAACAGCAGCCGGAAATCAAGCTCTTGGTGAGGGCCACGAACGGTGCATTTGTGTGTGCTTGTGTGTACCATGATTCCTGTCGACCACCTATAGGAATACAAACCAACACGTACGTAAATCAGAAGTAAGGTAGGTGCAACGTCGTGGGTGCTGCCTACGCAGGGGGCAAGACAACGATGGGCACGACCCACACTTCAACAGCAGTAGCGTTACAGCAGCAACACAACAGCAAAGGACCGGAGCTGCACACTTTGGCCTTCGTGCAAAGCCATGGCGGAGTTTTCGTGTGTTTGCATGTGTGTTCAGTGTTCACTACTACAGTAGGTGAAATACATGCAATGATGTTCACGTTTTTACTATTACGGGGGACCATAGTGAACAGGACCAAATATTGTTGGTAAAAAAAGGGAAATATATAGGTTTTTGTGTCTACTGTAGGTCCCGTTTACTATGGTCCCCCGTAAAGACTAGTACGCTTTTTAAAATCAAGCATCACGCCGTGGAGCCCCATCCTGTCACAGAGCAGCAGTAGCAGCAGAGCTCGGAGTAATTAGGGAAAAGCCTGATGATACTGCTCCCCCCTTTTCAACTTGCGACACCCCCCGGGATTTCAAGTCAACCACATCCCGGAGGGGAACCTTGGGTATTGGAAATACATGCGCATACCTTTATTTTGAGGTTCAGTTTGCGGTTGAGCTTCGTGAGGTCGGCCACGCTCGCGCCGCTGGGCCCCCCCCGCGACGAGTAGACCGCGAACCCGGTCCGGCCGTTGTTCTGCTGCTGCTGCCCAGGCGGACCCATGCCGTTGCCATGCTTGCTGTCGCTGCCGCCACCGCCGACGCGTGGCTCATTCTGGTCGCAGCTCGACGAGAAGTGGGCGCGGCCGTTCCCCACGTTGGCAGTCGGTCGCTTCAGCTGTTGCGGCTGGAGGTGGTGGAGGTCGTGGTGTCCGGCCGGGCTCGCCAACAGGCGGTCTTCCGTCTGCGCGAGCGAGCCGTCGTTGATTAGTGTGGTTCCAGTTTTTTCGCATTGTTTGCACGACCGGCGATGGTTGTGTGTTTTGGTTTTCGGTTCTTGCATTTCGTTTTTCGTTTTGATGGGTTTTAGTTTTGGTATGTTTCCCGCGAAAAGAGGGAGGGGGGAGACAGAGAGAGAGGGGGGGGGGGGGGGGGGGGGAGGGGGGGGGGAGGGGAGAGGCACACGCGGCGCACGTGTGATACGTCGTGGTTGCGAGTGCTGATGGTTTTCGATGGGGGGGGGGAGGTGGGGGGCGGTACATATTATACGTGCCAGAGACAGAGAGAGGGCACGAGAGAGTACTACAGGTACTATTAAAATAATAGTATGGAAGCAGAGAAGCGATAAGGCATCAGTTTTAAAGAAGAGGAGAGATTTGGCTCAGGTATTTTGGTAGGTGGGGCAACACCGGTACGAGAGGATAGGAGAGGTTTGGATCGGGAACTGCTGCACTTGGCCGGACAAAATTGAGAGTGGACTTTAGTTTTGAGTACTTATGTACCGGTACATTTTTAATTTTTAGACAACTGAGAAAGAAACGAATCCCATTCTATTCCCAAGTACATTAATAGGTTGACACCAACGAAAGATGGGCTGCCCAAGGCGGAGGAATCGGAAAGCAAAGTGCAACAAGGCCTTTCATCCGCTGCTCGCAAATCGCGCACAGAGGGGGATGGGGGGGGGGGGGGGGGGACCAAGCGTTGTTTTCGAAGCGCAGAAACATCCGTTCTACTCGGCAATCAACTTCGTCTCTCACTCCTCCCTTGTCTGCATAGAGATAGCGATGGGGTTGGGGTACTGGGCATCGAGCAGACAAGCGATCTGTCTGTTTCTCGCTGTGTGATGAAACACCAACACTACACAGCACAGCAGGAGTACGATTATTAATAGTGGTGACACTACCCAGCAGAAGACACCCTTCCCCGAAAAAACAGCGAAAGCGTGAGAGATTTCGATATGTTACTTACGGCTTGGTTGTACGACTTAAGCGCAATGTTTCCTGCACGGTACGACTTCAGCTTCACTTCCGCCGTGGCCGTCGGCCCGCTCGTTCCCCCTCTCGCGTGGTCGATCTCGTCCTTCCGTGTACTTATCTCGTCCCGGACGGAGTCGAAGACGTTTGCTACCGGCAAGCGCTCAGGAGGCATTGACATCGTTTCGTGTTTCGATGCGTGTTTGTTTTCCTCGGCAGCTCGCTCCGACCTTCAAGGGTTCTCCGACTGGCCGTGGGGTCTTCCCGCGCAAGAGCGATAGCCTCTTAGTAATCCAAACGATCGCCGATGAGTACTTCGCGGCTGGTACCGTCACCAAGATTGTGGGGCACCCAGCACACTCAGCTCACCTCTTTCGAAACGGAAAGGGCATACAACCCCATTTTCGAAACGCACTCATATCTTTACAAAACCTTCGTCAAGAATAGCACCGCTGGTCAAAGACGAGAATCGTTTTGTTTGCGTACTTCTCACCCTCGGATCTTGTTGAGATGTTCTCCGTCGTGGGCGAGGCGCTCACCATCGCCTTAGCCTCACTGCCGGCCATATGGAAACTCTATGCGACCTCGAGCAGAAAATCCCTCTCGGTCGTGCTCGCTCTGTGCGTTGCCCTCTCCGGAGCGCTGGGCGTCCTGCTCTTTTTGCATCATGACAGCAACAACAGCAGCAAACGGCAGCAACAGCGGCAGCAGCAGCAGCACGAACAGAGTGTTCTCCATCCCCAATCTCGCGACGAAGCCATCTCTACCTCAGAGCGGGCCAATTACGCACGGCACGCGGACACCGCGGCAACAAGATCGCGTTCTTTTGTGGATCAGAGAAATGGGTCAATCGGCGGTGGCGGTAGCGGCGGCAGCGATGGTACTAGCGGCTGTTCCGAGAACCTTCCTATAGAGACGACAAACAGAAGAGGCGCAGCAGCAGCAGCAGCAGCAGCAGCAGCAGCAGCAGCAGCAGCAGCAGTTGCAGCAACTGCAGTAGCATGGTCATCAGAGGAAGCAGCAGCAAGCGAAAGTCTAAGACACACGGGCGCACCGGGCGTCCAGAGCAACCCCAAAAATGGCCACCACCATCCCCGCAGTAGCATCAGCAGCGGCGGCGGCGGAGGCGGCGGTCAGGATCGAGCTGATGCGAAAAGAGCACCCGGCGCCAGCAGCAGCAACAACGACAGCATCAACAGCAGCAGCACCAACCCAGCAGCATCTTCTACCCCAGCAGCAGCAGCAGCAGCAGCAGTAGAGCCGTCGCTGCCGCCACCCTCGTCCGAGCAGAAAGGACCAGCACCGCCTCCGAAGCGCCAGCGACCCTACAAGCGGGGGGGCGAGGTCCTCTTCATCGCGGAGGGCATCGCGCAGGCGGCCGTGGGTCTCGTCCGCGACCCTGTCCGCGGAGCGCAAGCCGACGGCGCGAAGGGTCTGGTTAGGGGCCTTGGCTCAGGCGTGTTCGGCGTGGTGGCGAAGCCCGCGAGGGGCGTAGCGAGGGCCGGCGCAAACGCGTACACGGGGGTTAGGATAGGTGTGACTCGAGCCGGCCGCATGGTTGGCGCAGGTGGCGGCAGCAGCAGCAGCGGCGGCGGCAGCGGCAGCAGCGGTCGCAGCTGGAGCGCCTTTTCCAGTGCCAAGGTATGGCGCGTTTGGGTGTGTATGTCCGAGTGATCTGCGTTTGTTGTGCAGCAACAACAGTCAGTAGTGTTGTCGACCTTGTCTTGTGATACGAATGTGGAATGTGACATGATACGCAAGTATGTACCTGGAGTACCAGGCTTAAAGTTTAGGTTCGCGTGTGTGTACTGCTGTAGTACCGATATTAAACGAGTGGAGTACCGCAGCACGGCCACTTTCAAACTTTCAAACGCAAGCTGTGAGACGTGCGCACTGCTGCACCGTCGCAGTATATCACACGCGGGGGGAGTTTGAAAGGGTACGTACATTGGGGCACCCGGGTAACCTACCCAGGTATAACCCACCAACAGGTATAATTTACCTGTGTGTGTGTGTTCTTCACATTAAACCGTTCTTCTACTCGTCGACATCCAGCAAGCCCAGTGTCCGTGCTGATTCTTCACCCTAGAAAGATACGAGCTCTGTGGTCATAGACTACGACACAGAGATAACACACCGTAATGCATTAATAGCCTACGCAATACCATGCCTTCGCACTAGGTGCGGCCGACACAACATACATACATACGCCAGCAACCAAAATACACCATAAAGAAAGAGAAGCAACGAAGAAACCAAACCGAAAAAGAACAAGAAAAAGAAAAAGAAAACGAGAAGAATCCCAAATAAATAAATAAAATGGGAAGCCAAAGCTCAGACACATACATACTTACCCCGAGCATGAGCCAAAAGGGACGTGCAAGGGGAAATATACGAGAAGGAAAAAGGAGACTATGCATCCCGGTGAACACTTAACTAAGTAAAAAGAGCAATAGTGAGTGGGCCAAAATACGCTCGTCACCCACCCACTATGTAGTACTTCTTTCATAAGGATAAGAAGGGAAAAAAATCAAAATGCATACCGAACGGCCGCAGCAGTTGGCGGTACGAGTAGCAAAGAAAAGTCCAACCTATTAGTCGGCCTGGTACCTTGCTACCCTATCTGCGGTCTCTCTGCTACTCTCTTCTACCGCGGTTTCCCTTCTACTCCTCCTGTTCCCCCCCTGCCCCCATACACTTGTACGGTGTTCCTTCTACCCCTCCTGCTGTTACCCCTCCCCCCATTCCCTCTAACACTACCTGCAGCGGATGCACGGCGCTGTCTACTCAGCTTTGCCTCAGCGTCGTGCCACCTGCCCATGAACTGTTCAGCTGTTTCGAGGATTCCCCGGTACCACTTTCCCGTCTGTTTTGCTGCAGTGGGCCACAGTGCGGTCCCAACTCCAAAGACTAAGGGGGAGTCTTCCGTTGATCCCTCGGTGGCTTTGAACACTCTAAGGCCCTCAGCAATGGCCCTAGGCCAAGTCTTGGGCTGCCCGCCTGGTTTCGGGCTCCCCCCACCAGCGATCGTCCCGAACATCAACCGACTGGGCAATCGCCCCTCGTGTTGCCGCACCACAGCCCCCGCAAAGAAGAGTCGCCGTTCACGGATGGTCGTTTCGATACTTTCGCATCGTGTTATCCTGAGCGCCTTCGCATACGAGAGGGTGGTGTGGTCGATGCGTAGTCGGCGCTGGAAACCAATGACTCGCAGAAGGACTTCGTGGTGGGCTGATCGAAGCTTGGCGAAGTGGTCCGCATTGAGGGTCCACGTCACGCAACCGTACAGCAAGGTCTCAATCACCTCGGCCTTCAGCATCCGGACTTTCAGACTAAGCGGTGCGTTCGTCCTATCGTACAGTTCCGGACCATACCGTTTGAGGCATGCCCGCATCAGACGGATTCGTCGCTCGATTTCGAAGGAGAGGTCAGCGTTCTCGTGGATAATGCCTCCTAGGTACGAAAACTGGGTCGTCTGTTTATACTTTTGGCCTGCAGCTTCGATCGCGAGCGGTGAGGTGGTAAACGTCTGATCCGGTGTTCGTAGGAGCATCGTCTCTGTCTTCTTCTCGGAGACCGTGAGACCTACTGCTTCGAAGACAGTCACGATGACTGTCATCATTCTTGCAAGGCCTTCCGCCGACTTCGAGACTATTCCTGCGTCGTCTGCATACAACATGCCCCACACAGCCCTTTGCACGCATGCCAACGGTTCCTCTTTTCCGACAACCCTGTCCTCTTCGAGATGAACCAAATCCCTTACGATGCATTCGTCTTTGCTGAGGCGTACCAGCACGATGTGTATCGCAGCGGCGAAGAACACGTTGAACAGTAACGCCGATAGTACGCAGCCTTGCCGCAGCCCCTGGGTTACATTGAACCAGTCCGAGTGTTCACCGTCATCTGCACGCACGCGAGCCCGCATGCCTTCGTGAAAATTGCGAATGATTGTGAGCATCTTGTTTGGTACACCAAGGCGTGTGAGTACCTCCCACAACAGTTCTCGGTCGACAGAGTCGTACGCTTTCTGCAAGTCGATGAAGCACATGTACAGGGGGGTTTTCTTTTGCCGCCCGAGCTGCTGCAACCGGCGCACGATAAACAGCATATCGACTGTTGACCGTGCGGGGCGGAAGCCGCACTGTTCTTCAGGGAGTATATGCTCGGTCTCGCAGTAGCTGCTTAGACGGGACGCAACGATTTTCAGCAACACCTTACCTGCGTGATCAACAAGCGAAATACCTCTGTAGTTGTTGCAATCAGTCTATCCTTCTTTTTATGAAGGGTTTTTATGATCGCATCTTTCCATTGCTGGGGGACTTCTCCCGTTACCCAAACGTTAACAAGGATACTGTGAAAATACTGCACGAAAGCGGGATGGTCAAGTTTCAGTACTTCGACCGGGAGATCATTTGGTCCAACGGCTTTCCAGTTTGACATACCCTTCACTGCTTGCATCATCTCGTCAATGGATGGTTCATTTCCAAGGGATAGTTTCAGCGGTCGTGGTGGCACTAGGTCGATGATCGTGGGGTCAAGTTTCAGCGATTTCGTGTCCAATAGTTTGTGGTAGTGCCCCGCCCATCTTTCACGAATTCGCGCTTGATCCCGCAACAGCGTGCCATCCTCGTCCATGATAAACTGTTCACTCCTCGCTTTCGTACCTTGCAACCCTACCGTACTCTTCAGGTGCTTGTAGAACCCTCGTTGATCGGAACTCGCGAGGAATTTCTCGGTTTCAGTGAGGTACTCTTCAAAATACGCATTGACTCCTGCGGCGACCACTTCCTGCAGATTCGCACAGGCGGATCTCAACTTCTTCCACGCTGTACTATCTCGGGGGTAGACACGCAAGAGCTGTCTCGCATCCTCCCTCGCTGTCCATGCTACTTTGAAAGCGGCCACCGTTTCGGGGGTCTCACACCAACCGTTTCGGTGGTGGCGACGTGGTGGAGGTGGCACCTCTTTCTCAACAGCATTCATGACAGTTGTGGTGAAAAACTCAACCATGCCAGACGTGTTACGAGGCTGGGTAGGTTGGTTAAGAGTGGAAACGACCCTCTCGACTATTCGCTGTCAACGCTCTCCATCGGATAAGAAAAGCTGCCTGTCGAATTCTCGGCGTTTTGGGGGTTTCAGCAATCTTCGGTTAGACGAAAAGTGACCACTACGTCGGGCCTTGATGTACACGATGTTATGGTCTGAATCAGCCTTAGCAGGTGGTGGGGGCTGTGGGACGACCGTAACATTATGTACTCTAGGTCGGTGGACTTGACGAGTTAGGATGTAGTCGATTCGCTTACGATCATTCAGGCTGGTGCCGTTGTACGTATGCGATATTCCGCCCTTGCGCGTGCTGAAAAATGTGTTGGTGAGCGCTAGCTTGCAACTGGTAGCGAACGACAAAAGCCGTTTGCCGTTATCACTACGAACATCTCGTCCGTATGCTCCGAGCACCCTACATTCATCATCACCGCACCCTTCTCTCCTCCCCCCAGTTCGCCCATTGGCATCTATAAGCACAAACTAACACTCTTTAGCAGGTATCTGCTCAACTCCTCCTCCCACTTTGTCCAGAACATGCCTTTCTGCTTGGAGTCTTTGGTACAATCAGTTGGGGCGTACGCAACGACGAAATTAACCGCATCGCACCGACCGTCCAACTCAAAGCGCATAGACATAAGTCGTTCGTCAATAAACTGCTGAGTGAACTTAGACGTACGGCATATTGAGTCTTTTACTGCTAAACCTACCCCATACAACCCTTGTCTCGCTGCTGTTTTTTCCTGACCTGAACAAAAAAACTTGGTATCCAGCTGCACGAAATCTCGTGTTGCCGGACCGTCGGGTTTCCTGCAGACCAATGAAGTCACAACCGAGTTGCCGTCCTTTCGCAAGTACGCACTCGTCATGCCCGTACCCGTTCTTCCCCTTTACGGCCAAGGCACGCACATTGTAGGTCGCTACCACCACAAGTGCCGCCTTCCGCCTCTTACGAGCCTCGCGTGCTGCTTTTTTTGCCAGCCGACGAGAGGCTCGTCCCCTCCTCCTTTTTTGCTTTTTTTGTCTCTTCTTTTTCTCTATGATAATATTGGCTCTCCGCTTTGTAGCCCGGTTCGCGCCTTGGTTTCCGTTGGTTGGGTGCAGCCGTCCCAGCCAACTCCGACACCCCCATCCTTCCTGTCGCGCTTGCGTACCCACGCGGTGGCCAGCCTCTCCTCTCCCCAGGTTGCCCACGCAGCGCTCTCTGCTGTGGTGATGTACCCGTACTGCCTCGGGGATGAACTCCTCGGCATCCGGGTTAAAAATAAAACTCATCACCACCACCCCGCGCGGTCCTTAGAGTGAACAGTTCACTCGCCAGACCGCGCGAGGTTCCCTCTCTACCCAGCCCGAGGCTCGATGCCCGTGTGGCTGCTGCTAGACCGCTGTAAGTCCTTACGGGCTTCCTCGGCCCACCCGAAGGACGGGGCAGGCCGGAGAGGTACTGTGTTACGGCCCCGCAATACCAAAGCCGTGGTAACATTACAGAACTTGACTGTACCCGGGTACAGAACGCAGGTCCAGTCGGTTAGCTTCAGTATAGCGCCAAACACCTACCATGCCTGTATGTACCCGGATTTCTACCCGGATATCTACCCGGCGGGTACCACCCGAGTGGTAAGAAAGCACACGGGTGATAAGATAACACACGGGTGATAATATAGCACCCCCCCCTGAGATGATTTTCGAAGGTAAAATTCTCCAGAACCAGGGGGGGACGCACACAACGCAAAGGACGGCTTTGGGAAGGTCCCGTCGAGATAATATTTCCTTAGATGCGTCGCTCGGCGTGCTCAATACGCCCCCCCCCGTTATCGAGAAAATCAGCTTTCAGAAAATTCGTCCGAGGGGAGTGTGTTATCTTGTCACCCTAGTGTGGTACACGGTAGTCTGGGATACTCATATGTACTGCACGCACATGTCCCGCCTGCAGCAGTAAAGTGTTTGTTTTCCTTGCCGTTGCCATGACATGAAATCGCCATCCCAACTTGCCGCAACAGTTATTTCCCTGCTATCGTCTCGTTTTCACTGTTGTTTTGCTTTCGTTTTCCGTTTCAGAGGCTGTCGCGGGTGCTCGATCGGTTGCCGTCTCGACGCTTCGGTCCCCTCGACGCGCCAGTAGAGTCCCACCAATTATTTGACACCATGGTTTGACGCCCACTGCTGTGCTGCGCACGAGACGGTAATAACTCCCCCGCAGACCATTGGTTGGTTTGCTCCCCTCACAACGCGCTGACAGCTGCGACGTACGTACCGGTAGGGAGTAGACGTGCCAGGTATGTGTGCATCATGATAGATTACACGAGGTCGCTGTTTGCTCTCGTGGACAGAAGTTGCCGCTCGGTGACTGCTGTGCATAACGTACTGCAGCGTACATATATACCTGTTACATGTTACCTGTGGTATGCAAAGTATGAAATATCATACCAGGTACCTGGTACGTAAAAAACAGGCTCAAAAGCTGCGCGGCGAACAGATTTCAGCGAACGGATTTCGCGCGACGGCCGGCAGCAAACATTGAACGACAACGATGGTGCAATGGCTGCAGACGCAGCACAAATGTTCTGCTAATTCTTCAAACACTACATTAGTGTCCCTAGCCGTAACCCCGACCGCCTTGGGATTTTTCTCGGAAAGATTATGCGATGAGGAGTTACTTTTAACAGTGTGGACTGTCAACCGTTTTGGTCCATAAGCTCGGCCGAGACGTGGAGCTGTTGGCAACTATTAATGTCAATACAGTAGGTGCCTTCGCAGCTGCAGCGCTATCGTACGATGGATGTCGAAACCGCCGCTAATACTATCCTCCCCGCCCCCCGCAGTCAACACCTTGCGGGTGCCATCCTCCGTTACATACATACCCTATAGTGTACCAGGTATCAGCTACCAAGTACCTGGCGAATACAGTAGTATCATAACCTGGTATGTGCCAGGTTTAATATTTAGGGCTTTGCCGGGTATTACTTACTGCTGTATCACACGGGTGATAAGATGAGACACCCCCTGGGAAGAATTTCGGAGCGGTTTTCCTCCAAAACATGCCTTCAGGGGGGGGGGCACACACAAACGAAAATGGTGGCTTTGGAAAATATCTCGTCGAGATATTTTCCATAGACGCGCCACTCAGCGTGAACATTCTATAGCCCGTTGTCGAGAAACCCAGCTTTATGTTTCTTATCCACAGATTCGACATTGTTTCGATGTTTCAACATGTCGAATGCCGAACTATCGCACGTTCGAAATATCGTATCCAACGTATTTTTTGTTTACCCTCCGCCCCCTACTGCCGGCGCCCCCCCCGTGTTTTGTTGCCCGTATGTTGCCGGTATGCTGGTATTTATATACTTGTACCTGTATACTCTGGACGAAATGTTTCGACGCATTTTACTTCCAAAGATTGCATCGATTCGATGCTCCGTCTCTCGGCATGTATCGTGCGTATGGAACTCGATCTTGATTCGATATCCTAGCCCTATCCCTCACTGATAATGTTACGACAGCAGCAAATATACGAACCACGCATCTGCGGCCTCTGCTATGACTTCATTACGGAGGACCACAGTAAATAGCACCTACGTTACACACAAAAACCTCTATGTTTCCCTATTTTCACTAACAATATTTGGTCCCGTTTACTACGGTTCCCCGTAATGGTCTTCGTATGTACCAGGTGAAAATATAGGTATATATATACCTGATGGCAAACATTGATCAAGAGCACTTCTTTATTATGTACCGCTCTGTGCCCCCATACAAGCGACGTTTTGATTGAATCATACCATAAAACGTTCATTACATTCTGGGACATAGTTGTAGTATATAGAGGCGTGCTTCGATAGGGGTACTGTAGCAGTTTTTGGCTTTTTGTTTTTTCTGACTGCACCTGTGTTGAACTAACTGCCCACAAAACTTGAAAAAAAAGTTCCGACAACAGAAACATTGGAAGCACGTCTGCCGCCGTTGTTTTCCCGAGGACATCTCTTTTTTCTGCTCCAGCTCCGAGCGTTTCCATCGAGCCAAAAATTGGCAGGGCAGATATGAGCTCCTTGGTGCACTCCCGTGACTGTGCCAAAGCGACAGCACTTTTCGTGTCCTCCTTCGGGGCGGACCTTGTCGCTTAAGTTTGAAAATGTGGTTCCAGGCGCTTGAAATTTCAGTTTCATGCACTTGTAGCCGAGTTTTTTTTTTGTGCTGTAGAACGAGAAGGAGGACCGTACTCGTACGACAGCTTTTGGGCTGCTGGGTTCCTCCTGCCCGTTCTACAGCAGAATAAAAAAAATACTTGACGGTAGTGCAAGAAACCGAAAATTCAAGCGCCTGGAGCCACATTTTCAAACTTCAGCGACGAGGTCCGCCCCGAAGGAGGACACGGAAAGTGCTGTCGCTTAGAGATACTCACGGTAGTGCACCAAGGAGCTCATATCTGCCCCGCCAATTTTAAACTCGATGGAAACGTTCGGAGCTAGAGCAGATAAACGAGATGTCCTCGGGAAAAAAACGGCGGCAGACTTGATCCCAGTGTCTCTGTTGTCAGGAATTTTGGCTGTATCAGTTTTTTTTGTCGGCAGTGCAACACCGGTGACTGACCGGGGCTCCTCAACCCTTTTAGTATTGCAGACCCATTTTGGGGACGAAACACTTGGAATTAGAGTCGTTTGTCCCCTATTCGGGACTGCGGCACTAAAGGGGTTATAACCCAATATTGTTGGAATACCATCCGGTTTTTTTTTCAGTATTTTTCGTGATGTACCTGTTAGCCGGACTGCACTTTTTTTCTTTTTTTTCCTGGTTCAGAATGGGATGGGGTGTAGACCTCTTCCAAGTAGAGAGCCTCAGAAGGCAAAAGTAGGTAAACCCTTACCGCAGCATGACATATAGACAGCCCACGTCGCCGTGCGTCCCTCTAACACGCCCTCTTCCAGGAGCCAAGAGCCAACAGCAACAACTCCCGCGGGTCCCCAGAGGGGGGTAATGCCTCGCAAGGTGGACCTCGCCTGCCAGCACCTAAAGGGCCAAGCCAAGCCCAAGCGGGAGGGGCTCGGGGGGCGGCAGAGCTGGCTACTGCTGGGAAGGACGCCGGTGTCAGCGCCGGGGCGGAAAGAAGGGATGTGGCTGCATCAACGGCGGCGGCAGCAGATGCAGCGGAGGGGAAGGGGGGGGGCGGGTGGGGAGGGGGAGGGGTCAACGCGCGGGACGCTCGAGGGAGAGGCCGCTGTCGTCTGCGACCGCCAAGAGAAGCAGCCGATCGTCGTCTCGGGAAGGTAAGAGCGTAGACGATATAGACAGCAAATAGTATTTCTTTACACGCTCACTCATCGAGAGGGGTACTGCTGTGAACGGGCCACGGAGGTCTGGTGGTCCACCTCCGCCGCCACGCGAGCAGTAGCTCGCTGGTTACCGAGAACTGCCGAAGGTGTCGACGGTGGCGGTGTGTGTGTGGGGGGGGTGTACTCGATATCATGCATGGCCGTAGTCGTACGGGAGGGGGCGTTGCGGAACGGCATTTTCTTGGTGTAAAAAGTTAGTATTTACGCTGGAGTACGAAATGCTGACTGCTGTAGTATTGTTGTCAGTAGCGTGGTGTAGAGAGTGAACTGTTTTTTTCTTTTAATTTTTTTTGTTTTTTCATTCATTTTTTCGGTTGGTTTTTGTAGCTTGTAGGCGTTGGATAGGTGGGCTCTCGCAATGTGTCGCTTCCGAAAGTGGTTTTTTTGTGTGTGTGTGTGGGGGGGGGGGGGGGGGGGGGGGGGGGGGGGGGGGGGGGGGGGGGGGGGGGGGGGGGGGGGGGGGGGGGGGGGGGGGGGGGGGGGGGGGGGGGGGGAAGGGTGTACTCATTATCATGCATGGCCGTAGTCATTTGACCATTGACCACGCATCCCTTTCGAGACGGAGCACCGTTCCTACTCCTAATAGAGACACCTCCAACAATTGGGCGCTCATTCCGTTGTTTCCATATGTTACATGAAACTTTTTTTGTAACTTTTTTGTGGGGGGGGGGGGGGTGTACTCATTATCATACATGGCCGTAGTCATATGATCATAGACCCTCGCTTTCGTTGAGGAGGGTCGTCCATATGTCCTTCTCTCTCCTTCGACTCAGTGTGGCGTTTTTCATAGGCCTGCCTGCAATCGTACCGCATAAGAAAGCGCAATCTGCTGGCGTGGTGAGAAGACTGCGGCCTCCGTCCTGGCCAAAAAGGAGAACGTGGGTTTTGTAAAGACCCTTTAATAAGCAGCCGGGATACTGGCGCAGCCAAGATTTCGTATTGTTGAGATATATATACATATATACTATTTTATTTTTCACACTAAGACCTATGTCAATGGAAACGCAAAGTTCCCATAAAAAGTTTGAATTCCAAAGACACCCGCCAAAAATGTTTAGGACACGCTTCCTATGGGCACGTTCAGAAAAAAAAAAAAAAAAAAAAGTTCCAAACTTTTGGAAAAGCCCGAAAAAAAAAGCAGAGATCTGGGGCCGATGTTGGGCCAAGATCGGTTTCAGAAAAACTCAGGCGGATGTTTGGTTCGAAGCGGCGAGATTCCGAGTCCTCGACAGACATCGATCGACCAAACCACGAACGATTGTGTCATGAATTCTGAACGGAGTGCGCTCGTTACGGGCTCCGACCCACCCTTGGGTTACCTTCTTCACACAATGGCCAGTGACGTGTGGCGGGCGCTGGCCAGGCGTACGATAAAAAAACAATTAGCCGCTGGTGTGTACAAAACAGAAGACAAAATTTCTCGATCCGTCTCGAATGGCAAAAAAGAGGTTATTTTTCAGGTTTGGGAGGATACCGCAGGACGCCGCCGGCAGGCTCTCGCCCCTAGAGCATGTATCCACTTTCTATCTTCGATGCCGTCATCTACACTCGTTGGCCTCGCCCGACCCCAAGCGGGTTGGCCGTGGGCTGAGTCTATATCGAGATCGAGCGTCTATCGTCGCACGAGCTAATTTTTATCAGCGTGTTGACAATTGGCAACGAGAGAAAACAAATTGCGCCGCCTGCAGCCGTTAGAAAAAAAAGAAGAAAAAATCAAACATGTCTTTCCTTTTTTCCCACAGCGGCGGTACGAGGATATTTTCGGCTGTTTTTTTAAAGCAATGTTTTTTGAAAGAAAACTTTTGGACTTCGCGTTTCCATTGGCATAGGTTTATCTCCACCAGGCTTATATTATTATTTGAAAGTTTATGCTTCGCACTAAATTCAGCGAAATCGCTCCCGAGTTTATCATTTTGTCGGGAATGTCAGGCTGAATCGGGAATCTCAGGTTGAATTTAATATTTCTCCGCCGATCTCAGGCTGGATTTCTTTTTTCTCCGCTAAATTCAGGCTAGGTTTTATTTTGCTCCCGGGAATTGCCGGCTGGATTTCCTATTTCCTCGGAAATTTCAGCGCGCGGGGTTTCTTACGGGGCTTTTTTCTGACGGCATGCCATATCGTGAGGGGGGCGGTAGTGTAAGCACACACGGTGTAAATACAGTACGCTACAGCAGTTACGAATCTCCTATTTTGACTAAGGCTCGCGGCTTATTGTGATATCAACGTTGAACATGGGCTCTTCAAGGCTACCAGGTAGTACGTAAGGTGTAGAGTGGCGTTCCTCGCTGGGCACAGATGCTCACGTAGCTGTGAGTTCCTAAAAGTTGAGATAAAACTCAGCCTGGGAATCGTTACTCCGACGTTGTCAGCACGTGTCGCGTACTGCTGTATACGAGTATAATTTTCTCGTCGCGACCCTCGTTCACTGTCTCCCCCGCTGACCTTGCGAGGCAAGCCGTGCCTGGTAGCTGATACCAGGTAGGCTTTGGTGCGACGGTCTCGATGAGCAGCTGGACCTACTGCTGTGCCTACTTTCGGAGCTGGGTCTTCGAACAGCGGCACAACTGGTGCACCACTGCTGGACCGGTAGTCACACACCACTACCACCGAACCCCAGCACACCGCTCGAACACATTTTCACCATGCCCCCTGCCCCTTCCCCCCACCGGCTTCCTCGTGTGTTCCAACTGCGCTCTTTTTCTCTCCTGTTTTTCTTGCTGTTTGTGTTTGCGTCTCTTGTGTTTGTCTTGTCTTTTTTTTTTTCTTCTTCTCTCGTGCGGTGCAACCTCTATGCCTCTTGTCCAATACATACCGAAACCAGAAACTCCTCAACAGTATCAGCAGGCGTGCCGTTCGCGTTCGACGGCCTGGCTGTTGGCGTAACGACCGTTCCCCTCGTCATGGCCAGCGTCTTCCTATTGGCTGAGCTTAACCGTGCCGCCTTTTTCGATGCTGGCGGAAGCGTTGACGGCGACGCTTTCGAAGGCGGGGGCTGGCCGGGGAAAGGGGGGACCGGAGACCCGGAGCACGGTTCCCACTCGGATAGCGACAGCGGGGCTCATGATGCCGCGGGTTGGATGGAGCTGACGCGGTATCTGGAGGCCATGTTGGAGGCCTCGTTGCTGTGCGCCGTTTACGAGGTAGGTTGCTGCAGCCGTTGGAGGAGTAAGGAAGGGGGGGGGGGGGGGGGTGGTGTATTCATGTCTTGGCATGGCCGTAGCCGTGTGTGACCGTAGACCCTCGCACCCCTACAATGCCGGGACGGAGGAGCACGTCGGGTTTTCACCGACCAGGCAGGCATTGCTTGCACCGAGCGCGGGGGGGTTGGTGTACTCGTGTCACGTATGGCCGGCCGTAGTTGTATGTGACCATAGACCCTCGCATCCCTACAATGTCGGGACGGAGCACGTCGGGTTTTCACCTACCAAGCTTGCATCAGGCGCGGGCGGAGTAGATGTCGCGCGTGCGTCGTGCTGTCGCGAGAACGGTGCTTTCGGAACGCATCGCATGTGTGCCTGTTAACCTTAACTTGAAGCTACAGTATGTACGAAGTACCAGATAAACTGCATAAAGTATCCCGTGCGAATTGCGTTGCAAGTACTCTTGTCTGCTAGCATCACATTTTGTCTGCTTAATTTGACTGATTTCGCACAGCTGCTGCATTTTCGAGTAGTTTTTTGTCTCCCAAAGTATTTTCCCACTACGTATTTCCGAGGTTTTTGTCTCCACATGCAAAATCCCACTCGAGTAGTTTTGTCTCACGTAATCCCGCACTACTTTCAAGCATTTTTGTCTCGCGTAATCCCACACTACTTTCAAGTATTTTTGTCTCCGAAACTAACCCCCACACAACTCTCAAGTAACGTTGTCTACGAAAACTTGAGTGCAGCTCTAAATGTTGTTAAACTATCCCACACTTATTTTACAAGTGGTTGATTCCCAAAAGCTGCCAGACCGTTTCTTAGGGGGTTAAGAAAAAGGTTCTCGGGGAGCTAGCTGCAGCGACGTTTTATCTGCTGTACGTAAAAAACCCTGATGGCATTTTATCTGCTGTACGTAGAGACCCTGACGGCCCGCCCCCGCCCCGCCCTCTGCCCACCCCTCCTTGCCCCCCTCGCCCCGACAGGTGATGCTTGCCGTCCAGAAAGCCGTGAGGGGGGGAGGGGCGAGAGGGCGTTTCGCGCGCTGGCGTTTTCTGTCGTGCGGTCCGTTCGGGTGAGAAAGTGGTGAAGGCGGTGGTGAGAGCGTCGGCGATGGTAGATTTTCCGAAGGTGGAGAAGGAGGGGGTGGGGGGGTCGGGGTAGACTTAACACAACGCTGACGGAATTACACGGCGAATTGGAAAGTTACCGGGAGACGAGGAGACGGAAGAATTTCAGTAAGAGATTATTACAGGGGTCCATAGTTAATAGGACCTACGGTATACATAAAAACCTATATATTTACCTATTTTTACTAACAATATATTTGGTCCTATTTACTACGGTCCCCAGTATTAATCGTTTGCGTCGCCGGTTGTGTTGAAAACTGTTGTGCTTCTTTCTCGAATCGTCAACAACTAAAAAAATGTGTGTGTTTCAATCGTTTGAAAACTGCCGTGCTTCGTTTGTGCAGAAAGCGTCTGTGCCTCCATTTGCTTTCAGTATAGAACTGTGTGTACATTTGTCTAAAACATAACTCCTGTGGGTCGCTTGTTTTGTACCTGCGGTGCTTCGTTTGTGTGCGGCGGACCGGTGAAGGATGGCGCGACTGGTACTAGCCATTGGCGACACAAACTAGCGAGCACCTTGTGTACTGTACGTGTGTAGTAATAGTGTACGTGCAAGGCGGTACCGCGATGCACGCTCGCCTCCTTCCAGGGGTCGAAAGCGTTAACCTTCCCTCTGGTGACTCGGCGCGTTGCCCTCTCCCTCTCCCTCTCCCTCTCCCTCTCCCTCTCCCCCTCTCCCCTTCCCTCTCTCTCTCCCCTCTCCCTCTCCCTCTCCCTCTCCCTCTCCCCCTCCCTCTCCCCCTCCCTCTCCCTCTCCCTCTCCCTCTCCTCTCCCTCTCCCTCTCCCTCTCCCTCTCCCTCTCCCCTTCCCTCTCCCTCTCCCTCTCGCTCTCCCGCTCCCTCTTCCCTCTTCCCTCCTCCCCCCCCCCCGCCCCCTCCCGCTGATAATGAGTACACCCCCCCCCCCCCCCCCCCCCCCCCCCCCCCCCCGCTGCTGCTGTTGCTGCTGTACTCACATTGCCCTCAGTCTGGCCGTGGCCACGGTGGGTGGCGCCCGGTACTGCCGACGGCCCTTGCTTCCCTTGTGGAGTGTCGCCGTTTACGACTGCCTCAGGAGGTGTGCTGGTTTTGATCGATTCCCCTTCAGCGGTGGTGCCTTATTACTTTCTTGAGTTTTCGAACAACGTTTCGTTCGCGCAAAATGCCGACCAACATCGCTACGCGCTATATGAGACGCATGCTACAATAGGAGCGTATGACAATTGTTTTTTTTTTCTAATTTTTTTTTTGAATAACGGCGTTATTAACCCAAAACCGTCGGAACGATTTTTCTTTGTTCTGCGATTGTAATAATAGTGTGTGTACACCTGTAGGCCATGGCGGTATTCATCGGTGTGCACTTTCAATCTTTTTTTTTTTTTAAACGGTTTTTGGGGTGAGGTACAGAGCTCATATATACTACAATCAAAGTGACGGTGCTTAAAAAAAAAAAACATACTGGTGCACCTCTGCCTTTGAGCATGTGTCTAGAATAGTCCTACAACAGATGTTCTAGTGTGGAACTACTGTATCATACTATCGGGTGCAGCGCTCAACCGGTCAGAAAATACTGAGCCAAGGAGCGGTACACATCCCTCTCACGGCATGTGCTGGTTTGTTTTTATCATAAACTGAGTGTTGGTTTGTCTGATACTATTACGGGGGACCATAGTAAATAAGACCAAATATTGATATTTAAAGATAGGGAAATATACGGATTTTTGTGTGTACCATAGGTCTTATTTACTATGGACCCCCGTTATATTAGATATGAAGGGGGTGCGGAGCGGCAAGGCAGATGGTGAAAGCTGGGGCAAAGAAAGGGTGGTGGGGCTGCTGCGGCGGTGGCGATGGGGGACGGGGTCGGGGGGGAAGGGGAGGAGAGAGCAACGGAGCGCTTTCGGTTTTCAATGTCTTTGCGTACTGTTCTGGTGTGTGATCGGCTGCCGTCTGATCGCTTGGTTGGTTGGTTGATGGATGAGCGGGGTGATTGTCATTGGTTGGTTGGTTGGTTGATGGATGAGTGGGGTGATTGTCGTTGGTTGGTTGGTTGGTTGATGGATGAGTGGGGTGATTGTCATTGGTTGGTTGGTTGGTTGATGGATGAGTGGGGTGATTGTCGTTGGTTGGTTGGTTGGTTGATGGATGAGTGGGGTGATTGTCATTGGTTGGTTGGTTGGTTGATGGATGAGTGGGGTGATTGTCATTGTTTGATTGGTTGGTTGATGGATGAGTGGGGTGATTGTCATTGGTTGGTTGGTTGGTTGATGGATGAGTGGGGTGATTGTCATTGGTTGTTTGGTTGGTTGATGGATGAGTGGGGTGATTGTCATTGGTTGGTTGGTTGGTTGATGGATGAGTGGGGTGATTGTTATTGGTTGGTTGGTTGGTTGATGGATGAGTGGGGTGATTGTCATTGGTTGTTTGGTTGGTTGATGGATGAGTGGGGTGATTGTCATTGGTTGGTTGGTTGGTTGGTTGGTTGATGGATGAGTGGGGTGATTGTTATTGGTTGGTTGGTTGGTTGATGGATGAGTGGGGTGATTGTCATTGGTTGGTTGGTTGGTTGATGGATGAGTGGAGTGATTGTCGACGCTGTTGCTTTTTTTGGTGTGTTTCGTTCCTTTTCTGCTCTTTTTTTCTGTTTTGTGCTCGTGCATTGCTGAAAGGTTGCTTTTTTCGCTTTGTTCTTTCTTTTCTTTTCTTTTTTTCAGAGCCCTAGACCACGGCGAAGGAAAGCAGCTGCGTCGCCTGTCACTCCGGCCCGGCGAGGCGGTCGTGCTCGCGCAGGCACTGGCGCTTTGGGCCACGGATGCGTGCGTCTACACTTTCCAGGAGGTGAGAGAGCCGAGCGAGTTGGGTTGGGGTGGGAGGGGGAGATTGACAGGGAACGGCAGGGAGAGAGAGAGCGAAAGAGAGACAGATAATGATTGGCAAGTAAAAGAAAGAGATATGTATATGGAGAACGGGGTACGATAAGTATACGTTAAGTTCGGAAATCACGAGGAAAAGGGGCTGGGGAGAAAGGCTTGCTCTGTCAGTTTTTGTTTCGCAGCATACCCTATTATTCGTATACGTCCAAGCGATGTCGCAGGAATTCAAAGGGGTGGGCTTCGAGCTCTCCTACCACGGTGGCAGGCTCTTTTCTTATCTTCGTAGGGTTCCGCGATTTTTCCCCAATCCGTTTTGAGCTTTTACAACTGACTGCCCCCTCACGTTTTTTAGGGACAAACTACCTAAAATTCGCGCGGAATCGTTTTTTGCAGTATATCGTGAAAGGGTCCAGAAAAGAATAAACTGCGGGTTTCATACATAACGCCGTATTCACGATTTTGTAGTGGTTTTACCCGTCGAACAGATAAGATAGATCGTCTACAGCTAGATCAAATAACTCAGACATGTCAGATAGATCAGACAGATCAGATAGATCAGGTAGATCATAACCTGCCGTTAAGGTGTTGGGCAGGGTCTGTGTCGTGGAGATCCAACACAGGAGATATGTGCTACTGTATATCATGCAGATGATACGGCTTCCACCCGTCAGCATGGATCTACAGCAGTAGATGATGCATACACAGATCACGAATGTAACTGCCCTCTTAACAGATCTACAAGTAGATGGTCTATTATTAGTAGGGATCGATGATCTACCTGAGGTGTGAATGCTTTCCTCGGAGGTGTCACATTCCGCAGCCACGCAAGCGTTTGTGCTATCCACGTATAGTCGTTGAACGGAAACGTTCCTGATTGGCTGGCACCGCTGCCGCCGCCGCCGCAGGTCTATCTGATGACGACTCTAGAGGAGCACCATCGGGCGAGTAACCTCCGTTTTGATGGTCGTTTTTGTTATTATTATTGCCACTGCTTTCTTCGAAGAGCGAACGCCAGACCCAGATGCGTTCCTTGCTCCTGCGTTCACGTGTATACCCGCTTCTCCCCGCCCCGTCCTTCTTCCTCCTTCTTCCCATGCCGCCGTCTCTCTAGTGCCTTTTCCCCCTCGCCCCGCGTGCCCTTCGCGCCTTACCCCTCGCATCTTACCCTTCCCCCCGGTTTGCCTCGACCTTCACGTGTACGCTTCTGCAACCCCCCCCCCCTCCTTCCCGCTCCGTTTCGAAAGGGATGCGTGGTCAATGGATTAATGACCAAGACAACAGCAAACGAGTACCCCCCCCCCCCCCCGCCCCCCCCATCCTTCTTCCTCCTTCTGCGGTTCCCGTTCCCCCTACCATTATCGCTCTGGTGCCACTCGTCGAATAACCTTCGCCCCTTCACCTCTTCCCCTGTATGCCTCGGCCTTCTGCTGTTTCCCGTGCACCTATCGCTCTGTTTCCTCTTGCCCCGCGCGCCCCTATGGCCTACTTTGCATCCTTGTCCCGGTGTTGCCTCGGCCTCCCCTCAAGCTGTGGACCCCCGAATCGACGGCCTGGGGGAGGATGTTTCCGCGAGCCCCGCCGAGATCGAGCGGCATGGTGGTGGTGCAGACGGGACTCCTCGGAACCCTTGCGGTCGGGCTCGCCCTGACTGGAGCTCGTGCCGTGGCGCCTGCAGGTGACGGCGGTGGTGTTGATGTTGGCGGTGGTCTCTAGGCACGGTTTTGTTTGTGCGTGCTTGACTATTTCTGTTCAAAGTGTTCATTTTTTTTTTTTCGGTTTTCCCGCCCTTGTTTGTCGGATTTTGCGCACCCGACCTCCCCCCAACCCACTCTCCCATACCCGTACAGTTCTTGAGGCTTGACGTCCGTCGTGTGTCCCATCCCACCCCTTCCCCCCACTCCCCGCCTTCCTATCTGGCCGCCCGAACATAGCTAGCTGGACGATGACGGCAAACGAATGGAAACATTGCGCGCGAGGAAAACAACGCACACCCATAAGAGAACCGACAACAAACACCCGCTACGCACACCCACAACACACACAACCAACCCACACTACGAACCCAACCCAACACAAGCACAAGCACAACCCAATACAATCAACCAACCCGCACAACTTGACCAATGAACCTGACTCAACAGCGAAACCAACGTAAAACAAATCCACCGAACTTAACCAATCAGTACTCCTAACCTAACCAACCCACCTAGCCTAACTAATCCACTCAACCCTACCCAACCCAACCCAACTCAACCCAACCATCGCAACCACAGGGTGGTCCTCCGACTTTCGCGGGCACGCCTTATCCTACGCCGTCGCCGCCGCCGGCACGGTTACGTGGCTCTCGAGATGGACCGCTCCGCTCCTGGGGTCCAACCCGGTGTCCTGGGTAGTGCTTTTCTCCCTGGGGCACTCTGACCTCCTATCGGCCCGGACCCAGGGTGGCGGTGGGGGCGGCGGTACCGGCAGCGGCGGCGCGGCGCAATTTCCGCCCAATGATGGTGCTTCTTCGCTGGTGGCGCGGGCGTGGTGGGAGTTGGTGACGTTAGCGGGAGAAGTTGGAGGCGTTTTAGAACGGGGAGATGGTGGGAACCGTCCCCTGCTGGTGGCGGGATGGGTGGCGGCGTTGGCGGTGGTGGTGCCCTTGGCCCCGCGGCTGTCGAGGTGGCTTTCGCTGAGCAAGACGGCCTCGAGAAAGCTTTTTCATGCCCTGGCGACGGCGATGTTTTTGCCCGCCATCGCTCTTGACGTGAGTTGGTGTTGGTGGTAGTGGCCTTGGTGTTTGTAGTGTTGGTGGCGGTGGTGTAAGTGATGTTGGTGGTGGGGTTGGGGGTGGTGGTGGTGGTGATGGTGATGGTGGTGGTGTTGGTGGTGTTAGCGTTTGTTGGTGTGGCGTTGCTCTTGACTTTCGGTGTTGGTGTCGGTCTTCCAAATGGTGGTGGTGGTGATGGGAGGTGTTTGCGTGTTGTGATGTTGGTGTGGGTGTTGGCGTGTTGACGTGGATGTTGGCGCGTTGGTGTTGGCGTGGGTGTTCGCGTACTGGTGTTGGTATATTGGCGATGCTCATAGTGTATGTGTTCGTATGCTGGCGGTGTTGGTGCGAATGTGTGTTACAGCAGTGTTGCTGGTGGTGATACTGTTGTTGTATTTTACCCTCCCTACGCCTGGCCCAAAGCGCGCTAGAGCTCTTCCTTCTCTCCCCACCTGGCGTCCGTCTCGAAAGAGATGCGTGGTCAATAGTCAGATGACTAAGGCAAGCAAAAAATGGGTACGCCCCCCCCCCCACCCACCTCGCCTCCCTCATCCCGCAACTCCGCTGCGCAAATCCCGGACTTCTGGTAAAAACGCCCCTCCCCACCCACAAATTCCCTGGTCGTTTTTTTTTTGTTTCGCGCGATAGCGGGATTTTTTGTCGCTTGCTCTCGGCGCGGCCCTGGGAGTTCTGCTTGCTCTGGAGTTCTTGCGGTGCGTGGGATGTCCTCCCGTGGCTTCCGTGCTAGACGCTTACTACGGAGGCTTTTTGGATGCGAGGGATGGAGGGTCTTTAGTGGTGACGCACCTGTTCTTGCTGCTGGGGTGCGCTGTCCCCGTGTGGCTGTCTGGGTGAGTAAGCTGTGGTGGCGGGGGGCGGGGGGGGAGAGGGATGGCGGGGGTGGAGGGAATGAGGGGAACGGTGGTGATGGTGACTAGGGTGGTGATGACTAGGGTGGTGGTGGTTGTGGTTGTGGTGTTGGTGGTGGTGTTGGTGGTGTTTGTTGTTGGGTGGTGTGTTGCTACAGTAGTACCGTCGTGTTTTACCGACGACTCCGACCTGCAGCGTTTGAAAAATTAGGAGCAGGAAGCTGTCGTCGCCACGAACTAAGATAGTAGCTCAAAAAGCAGCCGCAGCAGCGGTAGCAGCAGGAATACTGCTTGCCTGGAGTTTTCCGCTACGATTCTGTTTCGTGCACTAATGCAGAACTCCCAGTCGCTGCGGCCGCACATACGATCGCGATTTGTGCACGACCTCTCGCTCTACATCACTGACAATCGGCAGCCGGTCGCTATTGTACCGCGCGCTGGCCGCCCGAACTGAATTGACGAGGACGTATGGATGTGGTCTACCTCTGTATCTCTCGCAGTGACTCCCCTCCCACCGAATCGTAACACCAGCCAGCACTTCTCGCCGTCCCCGGTTGGCCAGGCTCGCTGGCAACCGCTTGGGTGTTATTCCCTACGCAGGCGTTATTGTGCTCGGTGTCGGGGATGCGATGGTGAGCGGGCGAAGTTTGTGTTGTTGCTGTTATTGCTGTTGTTTCTTGCTGGCTGATACACGCTGGAGAAATAGAGAGGGGGGGAGGAGTCCCTGGAGGGAGAAGCGGACGGGGGGGGGGGGGGGAGAAGGGTCTCTCGAGATAACCTCATTTTTTTTTTCGTTCCTGTCTACGTAAACCGTGTACGTATTTCGGATGACGAAACGTATTTTTTTCGGATAGCGTCGATTCGTGTTTTTGGTGTTGTTAGTTGACGAGACACCATCGTATTTTTTTTGTCCTACGTTGACCGACCGACGGATCGGCCTTGTACGCTATGACAGAAGGAAAAATGTATCGAATTTTTGTTGCTATTCTAATCAAGCTGCGGCCACATTTGGGGCGTTGACTACTTGGAATTAGAGTGGATCAAGTTTTTAAGTGCGTTGGCGTTTGTTGGGACAAATTTCTCAGAAATAGAGTTGGATCAATCTTGCAGTACCAAAAGGGTTAGAGGCCTCATCATGGTGTGATGGGTGATGAAAGATCCGCCCGAGCTGGAAAAGGCGGTGCTATGTTTTGTTTTGGAATTTTGAAGCGGAGGATTGTACGTTGCGAGTACGTCCGTCTGGCTCAACATGCACAGTAGCACATACTGTAGTTTTTGTCTTTTTTATTTTTTTTCTGGCGTTCGGCCCACATTTTCTGATGATGTAATTTGTGCGCTCCTCTTCCTCCCACGCCTTGCCGCTCCCCTACTCTTCCCCCCCTCCTCCTCCTCCTCCTCCTCCTCCCTCCTCCTCCTCCTCCTCATCCTCCTCCTCCTCCTCCTCCTCCTCTTCCTCCTACTCGTCCTCCTCCTCTTCCTCCCTCTCATGCTCCTCCTCCTCCTCCTCCTCCCCCCTTCCTCCTCGTCCCGCTCCTCCCCACCCCCCTTCTCTGCACCCTCCGCGTCCTCCTCGTCCTCCTCCTCTTCTGCATCGTCCTCTACACCCCCCCCCCTCCTCCTCCTCCTCCTCCCTCCGCCCTCCTCCTCCTCTCTCCCCCCCCCCTCCACTCCCTCCCTCCCTTTTCCCCCCCCTTCCTGTCCTCCCCGGTTTTTTGTTTGTCTCTTGTTTATGTGTTCCTTTTTTTGTTGTTGTTCGTGTTCCCTTCGTTCAGGGCGCCGTGGTCGGCTCAAGCGTAGGGCGTCTGCGCTGGCCAGGCTCGCGCCGAACCCTCGAAGGGTCGGCCTCCGTCTTTCTGAGCTCCCTGGCAACCCTAGTACTCGCGTCTTGCGTCTTGGTGGAGGGACAGGGTGTCGGTGGCCGTGGTTGGGAGGGGGAGGGGGAGGACGAGGGGTGGAGGCGTGCCGCCGCTAGGCTAGCGTGGCCGGTGGCGCTCGCGAGCCTGATGGAAGCATTCACTAGCCAGGTATGGACACACGAATACCTCCATGTTTCACGGTATCATGGTTTTGAGCTATGCGATTCAGGGTTGGCTCGCGCTTTCTTTTTTCGCGTATCATTGCTCATGTATCGTTGTTTGTTTATTTGTTTGGGCTACGATCGTAGGGCCTACGATCGTCAGTCATCGCTGTTCTTTGTTTTTTGACGCGGGGGTTTTTGCAGTATTTTGCTGCGAGTGAGTACGCTTCCGGTCACACCCGTTTCCTTTGAGAACAGGCGGGTCTTCTCTGAACGCAGTATTTGGGAGAACCTTCGGCAACTGAGCACCAGGTATCGTTTTTATCAGTCTTGGTGTATTTGCCGTTATTTACTCGACTTTTAGTGCCACGACCAATGCTGTCTACTCCTCTGTAAGTATATTCGCAATAAATATATTCCCGGAGGTCCGCGTCACGCCGACGACCTGAAGCATTTTGTTTTTTCAGTATCCGCTGCGATATGACTTGTCGCCTACGGTGACAGTGCTAAGTACGCCCCTTCACCTCTCGCCCTCCCCCGCCCGTCGTTCCCTGCCCCTCGCCCGACCCCCACTCCCTTCCCTCCTCCTATGTACAAACGCTCCTTTCCCTTGGGATGCCCTTCGCCATCGTGTGCGCCATCGATGGCACGCTCGGTCCGTTCAGGTCGACAACCTCATTCTTCCGTGCACACTCTTCAGTTGCTTGGCTCTGCAGGGTGAACAGCAGTGATCACCATTCTCAACGGCCATATTTCTCTAACCGCTATCCTTCTCAAAAGGAAAATCTTTTTCAAGGATCGTTTTCTCAACGGTCAATCTTTCTGGACGGCTGTATCTTTTTCAATGGGCATATTTCTCACCCCCGGTGTCTGAAAAAATAGTGCTATCAACAGGCTTGTTCCTGGGTTTCCATGTGCTTCGTCCGGGCGACATGCTGATGTGCCATAATATATATATATAGTGCCTCACCGTGAGTCGCCGACGCTGCCCTGGCGGGAGCAGTGTCGCGCGCCGTCGTTGGAAAGCATCAGCACAGGTTGACTCGTTCCTGGGTTTATATGTCAAGATTCGAGTGGCGTGCTCGTGTATCATACTCGTAGTACTATGCCGAAGTAGATAGGTTAGGGCAAAATACTCGCGTGCCATACCCGTACGTGAGTACTATATATACATATATAGGTTTGGCCGAGATACGGCGACGGTGGCAGATGGGGAAATGTCAGCCTGATCGTAAATGTGTGGTATTTTCGGTCCTTTGTTTTCGGCCATCTAAATATCTCTTACACCCACGATCAGACTGGCATATAGGTAGAACAAATAATCGGAGCCCCCTTCCGGGAGAGCGTCGTGATCAAAAGTGGCTGCGGCGTTATCTTAACAAAAACAGGTCGCGCTTTTTTATTTTTATTTTTTGTTTTTGTTTTTGTTACAAGCCAGAATGAAGGGGAAGGGGGGGGGGGGGCTAGGCCGGTGTTATTGACAAGAAGCGGGCGTCTACTTTCTTGGACATTTTTTTATTTTCATTTTGCGTCGAGAAGGACTGTCGAGCAGAGTTTTATTCGTGAACGCTTGCCTGCGCGTTGGATCAAGACGAATGGCCTACAGTTCTTAGAGACAGAAACGTAAAACATGTTTTCGAACATGTTACACGTCTAACGTTTGATAGATAGCGTGTAATGTCCGCCCTCCCCCCCCCCCCCCCCCCCCCGCCCCCCCGAACTTCCCTCTTGAGTACACCCATATATTGTGTCGTTGATGTAGAGCGTGGTGTAGTTGTACTGCGCGGCACGGCACCACCCCTGCCCCCTTTTGGTTTCCCTGTTGTAGGCAGGCGGGAGCGGCAGAGGGGCTGTAACCTAGGCTTGATTGATTGAGTATCACGGGTACTTTGTATGCGCGACGCTTCCAGCATGTACGCTTGCAGCAGTTCGTCTGACTGGTGTTTTAATAGCTCGGAGTTGGTCGCTGCTGATGCGACACGGTTCATCTCTTCACTTTTTCTTGTTTATGTCACTTTTTTTTGTGTTTGTGTTTTGTCTTGGTTCTGATTTTTAGTGCAGAAATATTCGGTTGCCATGTATACTGTCTGTGATTGTTCTTGTGTTGCACTGGTATTGTACTGGTACATGTTGTTGAGCGTTGGTTTGTTTCGCTTTTTTGGCAGTTGTTTCACTGTTGTTTTGCAGTTTTTGCGTTGACGGTTATGCCTTGACCGTTCTGTTTTGATTTTTTTTTCGTGTTGAATGTTTGTGCTCCGAATTTTATGTTTTTATATTTTCTTTTTGGCCCCTCGATCGAGCTGACGAACGGCTGACCGCCTCACCCAGAGCGCGACGGTTCAAGGATGCAAGCGAGGTGGCCATGCCGGCCGCTAGACTTCGTAACGGGTGGCTGCTGGGCACGACGCGACGGTGTCAAGAGCGGCACAAAACCAATACGTTCTCCGAACGGATCTGTCAATCAATATATGGTCGCAATCGATGGTACATTGGTCTGGGCTCGCGGCATCTCTATTGGCAGTGTTTAGGTCCACCACCGCCGCCATTGCTGTGTGGAGTTGAACACAATAGGACGCATGTTGGCGTCTTGGCCTTGGCTTGCTCCGCCTCCACTGGCAGTGCTTTAAGTCCGCCCCCGCCGCCATTGCTTTGTGGAGCTCGGCATGATAAGAAGGCATTTTCGATCGCCGCCGTTCATCGTTTACCCCCCCGAGATTCACGACGAGGACGCATGTTGATGCGCCATCTTGCCCCCGAGATTCAGTGTCGACCAAACTGGCAGTGTTTGAGGTCGCCCCCGCCGCCATTGCTTTTGTGGAGCTCGACATGGATGGAAGCATGCTTGCAGCACCGTTCATCGCTTACCCCCGAGATTCAATGTTGACCAAATATGCTAATAGCAGGAGACCGTTTTTTTGGACGCACCAAGGTCTCTATTGACCATATTACACCGGTTTTAGTGTATGGAGCCGTCAGTCAAGGGGTGTAACCGTGACCTCCTAGCGTCTTTGATGTTGGCGCGCAGTTCATCGTGTGTCTGCCTCCGCGAGATGGATTCAAGAACGAACCGTCATCGTTCGTTCATCCCATCTACATCCGGCGCGTGCGCGCGTTGGTTGTGGTGGCGCATGTATGCATGGCCTGCTTGTTTCGTGGTGGTTGTTGCGAGAGAAGCCGGCCATTATGATCGTATTGCTGCTGTAGGGTTGTATTTTCTTGTTGTGTGTTTTGTCGTTTTTGCTTCAATTATACCTGGTACACGTAATGGTTTTCTTTGTCGGCCTCGTCGTCGTTGTTGTCGTGCATTTTTTTTTTTGCCGTGGCATGTAAGATTAATGGCACCTGCCACTGCTGCTGTACGGTGTTTTTCTCGGGGATCTTCGCCGTGTTTTTTTTGTTTTACGCAGCGCGGCAGGTAGCCAAGCCAAGTTGATGCGGCGAGGGGTGACGGCAATTCAACGTTTCACCCCCCGACGGAACTGAAACGAAAACGAAAGAGCTATTGTTGTGATTTGTTTTTTGCGGTGCAACCATCCGCTGCCCCCGTATTCGCTTTAGCTTTTTTTCTCCCCTGGGACACCCAGAAGTTTATGTTTTGCCTCTCTGCCTCTCTTTTTTTGTTGGTTCGGAAAGAAAAAGCTTGTCCTGTTGTGTACTGCTGCTGCTGCTTGGTTGGCCGCGAATCACCCCACGCAAAGTTCTGCCGTGTTCACGGGGGGGGTTACATGTTGAAGCTAAAGTAGTTACAGCAGTGAGTCGGTCGATGTGTCAGGCCGATCGTTTAGATCAGCGGGCGGCAATAAATGTGACCTCGGTGGAGCATGGTACCGCAGAGTGAATAGTACGAGTATCAGGCAACAAATTGTTGCCACAAGAAGAAAATCGTCTCTTCCTTGTCGTTTCGCTGATCGGTGAGGGCTGATTGACTAGCGCCGACAGAATGCTAAAAATAGCGCTGATTGGCTAGCGTCGACTGGCAAGTAAGTGCTAATGGACTGGAGCTGAGTGGCTATTAATAGTACTGGTTGGCGAGTGCTGATTGGCTAGAGCTGAATGGCTAGTGCTGACTGACTGTGAGAGTTGATAGGCTAGAGCTGATTGGCTAGAACTGAATGGCTAGGGCTGATGGGCGAGTGCTGATTGATTAGCACTTATTGGCTTGTGCTGATTGGCTTGTGCTGATTGGCTAGCAGCCCATTCTTCAGTACTGGTCGACCAGCGACGTGATGTTTGCTGATTGGCCAACAGACGACGCGGAACTATTGTTTATGGTCGATTAGACTCGGCAGGGGCCGGTACTCTTGGGGACAGCTTGTGGTGGTCAGTCGTGTTTCGATGGGAAAAAAACGCTAGCAATTATTTAGATGTGCATTGATGCCAGTCAGCGCGGTCTTGTCGCCAACGGAAGGAAGAGCAATTTGTGTACGGTGAGCCACGAGGATATTTATTTTGCTCCGCTTGCCGACCGGCCAGGCGGTGTCGTTTTGTTAGGGGTTGCCTCCCGTCGTTTGGCCGTAATCTAGTGCGCCATTTGTATATCGATCGACATTTTTAGTAGTTAGGGGTTCTTGTAACATTGAGGAACAACGGAATAGTGCATCGTAGAGAGAAGATATATACCACACAACAAGCGGTATAGCTATCATGTACCTGGGACGTAGTAGTAGCAGTAGTAGTAGAAGTGTACTGTTGTTTGATTTGTACTTTTGATTGCCACAGGCTAATATAACATATACCAGGTGTACCTTTTGGTGTTAAGCGAAAGCTTAGTAAGCAGGGCTCTCTTTGCCTGGATCATGGTGTCGTGTAAAGCGCGGAGACAAGCCAAGGCGATGATGGTGGTGGTGGCTGACTGAGGTCGCCCTCTGCTGTACCTGTTGTCTGTGGAAATACATGTAGAGGCTCCACCCAGATTAATCGCTCTGAAGGTGCCCGCTCTTCTTTCTTCGGTGTACCCTCTCGAATCAGTGATTCACATTTTTTACTTTGCCCGCGTTTGATTTTTCCACTATCTTTCGGAGAACGGGTATAAGATGCGGTGCTTCACAAGCCACTGCCTGCCATGCTCTAACTCGCAAGACTAACAAAAAAAACAAATAACGACGTCTCCACAAATTAAGCGACGAAAACACCAAATCTCCTAACAACAAACCACCGGTAAACAGATACAGTGCGTACACACTGCATCGAAGGCTTTCGGGAAACAAAAGGACCGAAAAGGCGAAAAGGACAGTAGTACCCATTGTTCGACCATAGCTCTTTGACTCGTGTCCCATTGTACCTATAATTACCATCATCACGAAGGAACGTACTGTAGTATGCAGAAACAACTATGGTAGGCAAATCTATTAACAGAGGAAATATATATGGTGTTTAGGTCCATCGGGCGTTCTGATTGCAATGCCCCCCCGCGTAATATTGCTCGGAGTAAATACGTTTTGTACGAAAAAATAATCAGCTCTACAGCGATTCCAAGCACAATAGTGTCGCTAAACGCGCGGGGGGTGCAGCTGCTGTCGGCATGAAAGCGACGGAAGAAAGGCATGCATGATGCCGGCTGGCCGGTCGACGTAGAGGCAACTACCTAATTCCAGGTATTCGCACGCCAGAACCCTCCCTTATACATACGGCAGTGTGCTCGTGCACCACCGCTACTTTACTTGGTACACTTCTTACTGCTTGTCGCTTTTGCTGGTAAAATAGCGTAATATGGCAGCGAATGTTACAGTAGGTAAAAAACAGGTCACATGCATGGTGGATGCGAACGAAACCCTCCCGAAAAGGAAGACATCGATGACACATGTTAGGATCTTAGCCCGTTGGGCTACTGGCAAGAGGTTAACCTATTACCTACCCCGTCTACTACCAGGTTCTAAATAGTATAAATAGTATTAAGATTATGCAGGCGGGACACTTTGTATCCCTGGACAGGTTTACCTATCAAGTCGGTACTCGTTGGTACTCAGGTGTCTTGGTTGCTTCGTAGAAGAAGTAACAACGGCGGGCTGTACTTGCAAACTGTAGTACTACGGGGGTCCATAGTTAATAGAACCTATGGTATATATAAAAACCTATATATTCACCTATTTTTACTAACAAAATTTGGTCCCGTTAACTATGGACCCCCGTAATAGTATATAGCATTTAATTAATAGTATTGCGTAGGACTTACGCTGTTGACTCGTCCTGTTCACCGTCGTGGTCAAAGATGTCAGGAAACAGCATTCATTTTCACCCCTTGACAGACGGCGACTTTGCCTTGACATGTCTTGTCTGACAACAAACTACTAAGTTTTAGCGTGGAAAACTCGGGCCTACACCTTTGATACAGAAATATGTCGTCGGCTCGAGGAACAAATTAAAAAAAAATGGCGTTACATATCTTGACTTCGTTTCATGTTCCGTTTCAGACTCTTCTTACGTACGTACTGCTGCAAATTGGGCCCACGTCGTTGTGCAACGGACTCACTCCTCGCTCCCCCAGCACCCGTAGCAGCCCGCAGAGGCTTTGCATTCATTCCCGGTTGGTCCGTAGAGGCTTCATGGCGGAGCCAACGCTCCATCATCAACGGAGCCGCGCTCCAAGCGTCCACCTCAATACTACCAGCGGGGGAGACGCCTGCCATCATAGCAAAGTGGAAGAACAACAGGTGCGTTGGTATAATGCGTTGTGTTGTTTGTTTTTGGTTTTCGTTTTTTTTTTTCGTTCGTGCTCAGGACGACAAGGAGAACCGGAATGCGATATCCGTACGTACGGGGAAGCACAGACCCCTGCACTCTCAGCTATCGCACAGCAGTGCAACAACACCAGAAGGAAACGAGCCCGATCATGTTGGTGTGGATCGATCGCACACCGCGCACACCCTCAAGCAAACGAGCGTTGGCTACATCAACCAGTCCATTTTGATGGCTCGGTTTTGGACAACAACCAAAATATGAAATATGAAAATGACGAGGGGTTTTTATCTGTTTTTGTGTTCCCAGTCGTATCCTCTCCGTTGTTCTTTTCTCTCTGCCTCCCACGGTCTCGTAACTCAGATCCGGGGTCACGTCGTAGCAGGCTTTTCTCCCCCATCCTCACCGCTGTTCGTGCCTTATTACCCGGTGGTCGTAGATTTATCAGCGAGAATATTTTGCCCCTTTTTTCCCTCGTCGACGCGCGTGGAAATGCGCCCACCACCACCCACACTATAGATAGGCAGGCGCTCTAAAATCAAGCAGTTGTTTCCTTTCTTTTTTTTCTTTTTCATTTGTGTTTTTCCATTGTTTTCTTGGTGCAAAATGAATTTACGATCTCAACTCGCAGCAAGTACTCTTACAAATAAATGTGTGAGCACAACAACATGAGCACGACAGATAAGGCAACCCGATTGATGATTTAGATTTTTTTCGTCTGCGAAAATTTGAACAGTTCTGGCGCACGCCCGCCGACGATATTTTACCTATTCATAATAAAGCATCATCGTACTCGTAATCATCACCGCCGGTACATGGTATTCACACATACCAGAGGTATTCAAGGAGTGTGTGTCGTGCTTCCAACGCTACATACTACGATATTACGCAGCTTGCAAAAGTTGAGTATCACCTATTTAATCAGTCGGACTCACAGCTGACGTATTTCAAAATTAATAAAATACTACGAGCTTAGACGAACCGTGATTGATTGCTGTGGCCATTGCAGAAGAAAAGCTGCGAAAAAAGTATTGTCGCTCCGGATGGACGACTGCTGCCGTTGCTGCTGCTGTTGCTGCTGTTGTCGATTCTGTGATAAGATCAAGCATGCGGATCTGCCGCAAAGAAACCGGTACATCGTATCATATACCCCTCTTGACGGAAGTAGAAGGAACTTTTGCACCCTACTAATACTAAGATACAACTGGCCTTGCAGCTCCGCCCCACAATGGCCTTTTATAGATCGGTCCATCTCTCGCCTTGGTGAGGCGGCGCCTGGTAAAACTGGTAGACTTCGCTCTTGTCACCAGATCGTATCATCTCATCAATATCGATCCTCTCCTACAACAGTAGTAGTATCAGTTTTAGACCTACTGTACTACCGCCATTCTTTGGCCACTCGGGCGTCGCGAAACCACCGACAGAACGGCATCAACAACAAAAGTCAGCAGATGACACATATATATCGTACCTGTCATGCCTATACAGCAGTAATATGACACCTCATACCGAGGTACCGGTTGTCACCACCGACGCGACGGGCATGTGGTGGTACTATACAAAGTACTATTAATACAACAGCGCTATAGCGGTGCGGTATAACACAAGGAAGGGTGATAGGATATTCTAACACGCCCCCTCTCGGACGAATTACCACCTGATTTTCTCGAGGACAGGGAAAAAGTGCAAACAAGCACCGAGCGATAATATGCGTCCATGAAAAGATCTCGTGTCCATGGAAAGATTTCGTGTCCGTCCATGGAAAGATCTCGTGTCCACGGAGAGATCTCGTGTCCATGGTAGGATCTCCCAACGAGATCTTTCCAAAAAACCACACCGTTTTCGTTGTGTACCCCCCCCCCCCCCCCCCCCTATGATCATGGAGACGATCGGCTCGGAACTTCATTCCAGAGGGTGCACTATCATCTTGCGTCTTTATTGTATGGGTAGTATTCGTACTCATTCGTTGATCCAAAGTACCGTACACGTGTAGTGTTGGATATCGTACAGGAAGTTCCACACCTCGGACGGTAGATCATCTATCCCTAGTCGATGATCTAGATCTTTCAGGGCAGATAAACCCCCTGACCTGTACGATATGTAGCTCACGTTGTCGGTTGGGAGCTACTCACCGGTACACAATCTGCATGGTTTATGATTTAATAGGACGTGCATTCTGGGTTGGATCTGTAATATAGAGGTCCTCCTGCACATCACACCTAAAAAAACGGCCGATTATAGGATCTAGATGATCTACAGTAGACAGATGGATCGTGATCTGCCGGACGCGTGGAAAGTTCCGATGTAACCAGGTACCAGGTGTCGAACTACTGCTGGAGCGGGCTTTCGATGGATTGTATCAAAACGCGTTTTTACCCTCCATCACCCTCCACCCCCTCGCTGGCATCCCCGCATTGAAATCGAACCTGAACGAAAAGCTTCACACCATGAACAGATCGCGATCTATCTGTAGATCATGCTGTAAAGCTTAGTGAGAGTAGGCGATTGGTTCACCATGTACCAGTAGCCCGGCGGACTGAGACCATAACAAATAGCGTCGTCTGCAGGACATGAGTATTGGGTCGCGGGATCGAATCTAACCACCCGCCATACTATAAAAAGCATTTTTTCTCAAAGAAAAAAATAATTTCTCCATGTCGAACCTGAAAAATACTCTCCCTGGGAGTATCTTCCCCAGAAAGGGGAACCGCGTGTTGGTGACACATCGAGCCGTATATCCGGTCCGTTCCAGGGGGGGAAGTGTTGTAAGCCTTAGTTTGGGTAGGCGATTGGTGGACCGTTCACCAGTAGCCCAACGGACTAAGACCTCGACAAATGGCGAACGAGTACCCAAACTACCTGTAAACCTTACAACAATCATCTAGATCATTTTTGGCCATTATGGAAATTTTGTGCACACTATCTACCCGGTAAATCATGTAGAATCCGCCTGGCGAAACATGTGCAGATCGTGCAGACCATACAGATCCCGCCTGGCGAAACATGTGCATCTCGTGCAGAACATACAGATCTCACCTGCCGAAACATGTGCAGATCGTGCAGACCATACATATTCCACCTGACGAAGTATATGCAGGTCGTGCAGATCATGCAGATCCCACCCGACGAAATATGTGCAGATCTTGCATCATACATATTCCACCTGATGAAGTATGTGCAGATTGTGCAGACCATATAGATCCCACCTGGCGACGACGCCAAATGTGAAGGTGTTACCTACTGAACTATAGGGGTAAAAGATCGATCGATTACCCAGTCCAGGGTAATTCTTGTAGCAACACAGATCCCACCTGGCGAAATATGTGCAGATCGTGCATACATATCACGCCTGGCGAAATATGTGCAGATCGTGCAGGTCATACAGATCACACCCAGGCAAACGTGTGCAGATCATGCACATCATACAGGTCCCACCGAGGCAACCATCTATGCAAGATCTAGATCGTACGGATCCCACCCAGGCAAACATGTGCGCAAAATGTACATCACGCAGATCCTACTCAGCAAAGGCTACTATTAGTAGATCTCTCAGATCATGCAGGTCCCACCTCGGAAAGACGTAAATGTATGTGTAAGAGCTAGGTCATGCAGACCTCATCTTGTTGAATTTGTGCGCAAGAGCTACTTATTCAAGAAAATGGTCGACACACACTGTGTACGAGACGAGTAGTAACTAAACCTAAGCCTAAGCCTAAGCCTAAGCCAATCAGAGCAAGCCTAATCCTGACCCTGAGCCGATCAGACCAAATCTCGAAGAAGTGGTAAGACCTATGACAATGGGAACGCGAAGTTTGAATTTTTTCCTTGAAAAATATTGCTTTCAAGAAACAGCTGAAGATATTCTCGTACCGCCGCTGTGGGAAATAAGGGGGAAAAAGTTTGTTTTGTTTTTTTCTTAACGGCTGCAGGCGGCGCAACGTTTTTTTCTCGTTGCAAATTGTCAACACGCTGATTAAAATCAGCTCGTGCGACAATACACCTTCGATCTCGACATAGACTCGGCCCACGGCCAACCCACTTGGTGTAGGGCAAGGCCAACGAGTATAGATGGCGGCCTTGAATATATCAGGTGGATCTATGGTCTAGGGGGCGAGAACTTGCCGGCGCCGCCCTACGGTCTTCACCCAAACCTGAAAAAAAAACTATTTTTTGCCATTCAAGACGGATCGAGAAATTTTGTCATCTGTTTTGTGCACACCAGCGGCCAACTATTGTTTTATCATACGTCTAGCCAGCGCCCCGCCACACATCACCGGCCATTGTGTGAACACGGTGACCCTAGGGTGGGTCAGAGCCCCTAACGAGCGAGCTCCGTTCAGATTTCATGACGCAGTCGATGGTTTTTGTCGATCGATGTCTGTCGAGAACTCGGAATCTCGCCGTTTCGAACTAAACATCCGCCTGCGTTTTTCTGAAGCCGATCCTGGCCCAACATCGGCCCGAGAATTGTTTTTTTCTGGGTTTTCCAAAAGTTTGAAACTTTCGGTTTGAAGAATCGTGCTCATAGCAAGCTGTGCCTGAAAAATTCAGACGGGCATCTTTGGACTCCGAACTTTTTTTGGAAACTTATCGTCTCCATTGGCATAGGTCTAAGCTCCACTGACAACTCCGCCCTATCGACGGCGGTGCCACCAATTAAGTCGCGCTTCTTGAAGTGAAGCTCTACAGTAGGTGGCCGTGTGCTTTCGTGAAGCTGTGCAGTGTGTGCGTGATGTGGGAGGCTGCAGTCACCTTGGGCTACTGCGGTCATGTCGTAAAACAGATGCAACTCCGATCTCGTATAGAAGAGTTCCGACCCACCACTCTGGACGGAAATGTAAGGACCGATAGGTGTGGAATTTATACACAAACGGTTCTTATATTCACGTCCAGAGTCGTACGTACGTATTCATATGATACAGGTATTTTCGAACACACGTTTTTAGCAAGTACAATACAATACAGGTATACGATAAATCACCCGCGGGCAAATAACAGATCTGGCAGATCACACAGAATCACACAGATCCCACCCGGCGAAACATGTGCAGATCATGGAGATCCTCCAGAACGCACACCGCGAACACGTGCATACAGGTGATAGGGCTGGACCCTGATACCGGTGAGGGGGGAGCGCCGGAGGCACGTTTTTACGCGACTTGGCTTCACTAGAGTTAAACAAAACGTTGATGCCGGGCCATGCTTCAAAGGGAATGTGGTCGTAGATTGACTAGGATTAAGTGATTAAAGGCGAACAAAGTGTATGGTGACACAGGAGTGTGCGGCCAAACTACTGTGCACTGCAGCACGCAGCCTAGATGATGGAAGGTTGGAACAAAAGGTGCCATACTCCAAAAAACGTTTTGAAGGTCGCGATACCGAATCCAGGCTTCAGATTGATACATATTTTGTTCTCAGCATATTTTTTTACTCAAATTATTTCGTCGAACTTCCACAACGAGAAAAAAAAGGCTCGAGTTATTATTGTTGTTCGAAGTTTTTTTGGCTCTATACTACGATGACATCTTTCACGCCTAGTGTGTGGTTTGCCTTCCGTTGTGCCTGCTTCAGCCGCCCCTGAGTACCTTCTTGGTTGGGACCCGACATAACCTCTATATCAACAACAGTAGCAGCAGCAGCGGTAGCCACGCTCGACGCTCGACTCCGCCAAGGGCTGGGCTCCAGGGGCGCCGTCAGGATCCAGAGAGCCCAAGCCACCAGTGGTCGAGGCAGCTTTGTCCGTCGTGCTCACTGATTCCTTCCTTCTTTCCCACTTTGCCCTCTCTCGCTGTTCTGCGTCCCCTTTGTGCTCTTCAGCATGCATTTTGATGAGTTTCCGCCTCGTTTCCAAGAGCTATTAGGTAAATCGTCACAAGTACTGGCAACCCTTGCGCCTTCCCTCAGCGAGTACGTACTGGAGCAGGGCACAGCCCTAGCCCTAGCACATGATGATACCAATCCCACCCTCTGGGAAACGTGTGTGTAACTTCTACTGTAGACCCTACAGATCCCATCAGTGAAATATGACCCAGATCGCGCAGATCACACAGATCACACTCGGCCAAAATGTACCGCAGATCATGCAAATCATACAGATCCCACCCAGGCAAACATGTACCTGGCATGTAGGGTATAGTGGTAGATCACACAGATCCCACCTAGGCAAACATGTGTGTAAAGAGCTAGATCGTGCAGGTCACGCCCAGCAACAACGATTTAGATCCCGTAGATCGTGTACGTAGGTGAAGGATCTATCTATCCAAAAAGATCTACAGATCATGAAATCAGCATCTAATCTGTTCGTGGCATGAACAATATCGACGTACTCGTGCATACCAGGCGTATGTCTACGATCAAAATCGTACAAAATCGATTTGGCTTCTCGTTCGTCGGCAACTCTCTGACCGGGAATATAATACACGTTTTGTGTTCACATCATAGTCTACACACGTTAGCTATATTCCCGGACAGAGGGGTATATTCCACTCGACCGTCCATCGATTTGTAGTTTTTTTTTATTCTCCGCGTTTAAATATCTCACTTTCTACTACGTACCAGGCGTAGTGTTGAGTGTTTGAAATCTGAATTCGTTTCTCGTTTTTCATATGAATGTTGTGATTATACGAGCTGATTTCATCGACAGCCAGAGCTTCACGGCTTTTTTCGCTTTGGTTTTCATGACTTGGAAAACGAAATTTGGCAGGGTTGTAGGTCATGATACCTACTGTACTGTAGGGTTTTCAAAGAGGTTAGTACATTGTTCTAATACTTTGTGTTCTAAGGCTTTAGATTGGGTAGGCGATCTGTTAATCTTTTACCAGCAGCCCAACGGACTAAGACCTTAACATATGGCATCATCGGCAGGACATGGGTCGTGGGTCATGAGTTCGAATCTCACGTCCACCATGAAATCGCTTTTTAAAGAAAAAATGGGATTCCTCATCACGTCAAGAAATCTGAAAAAAAAAAAACTTATGAATCCCAAAAAATTGGAACCGCGTGTTGGTGGCACGTCGACCCGTATATCCGGTCCGTTCCAATGGGGGAGAGCTTTAAGTTGGGTCGGCGTTCGGTTAACCTTTTACCAGTAGCCCAACGGACTAAGACCTAACATAGCTCGTGCCTCATCGGGAAAACCCCTGGTTTTCCATCTACGATACGCCTCCCAAGTACTACAAACACGATCCCAATACTTGAACCCAGGTAATTACCGGGCTGTCAGCCTCACTCAAGGCAGTATCATAACATTTGGCAGGCACTCGTTACAAAACCCTTGTACGGCTCGCAGAACGAAACAAGTGTCATGGGCGCCTTCCCCTTGTTGAGGAGATCATGTCCATATGTACATTGTCGAATTGCTCGGCGTATCGACCGCTATATGGTCTGATTACAAATTATATAGGTTTGACCATACTACTAATATATGGGAAGCTACAATCCCTACGAAATGACGCCTCCCCGAATAGAACGAACAATGCCCATATCTCGCGAACCACAAATCGCACGCTAAAAATCTCTTCACAGATGTGTTCCCCTTGTTCACGCGGTCATGTGGACATATTTAGTGTTGAAAAAAAAAAATCACATTTGTACTGCCTGAGACTGACTATTATGGGAAATTACTTCTGGGCTCTCAGAACTGGGTTTTTAGGCCGAATATACTCGTTTTACTCGGCGGGGCAGCAAAAAACACCGGTAGCCTCGTCTGAATGCTCCCCGGAGTTTTCCGAAAGCTTTCAGGAACAGTTTTGCGTTTCTCCAGAGTCCTAGTTCAATTTTTTTATGAGCGAATCCGTTTTCTCTGGAGGGTCAAAATAAGTCTGTTCGTCAGAACTGGGGCCAGAAGTAATGGATCTTTGAAGATTTTTGACGAAAGCTCATGCTGCCTCAGAACTGGCAATATGAACGAACAGTCCAACTACGACTCTAGAGCAACGGAAAAGTGCTCAAGAAAGCTCTCGGAAAACTAAGGGGAGAATCCTCGGGAATCTACCGGCGTTTTTGACGGTCCCGTAGAGTAAATCGCCGGTTTTCGGCAAAAAAAAAACGGTTCTGAGAGCCCTTCAAGAACTTCCCATCATCGTTGGTCTGAAGCTGGAATTTTATGCATTCTGCTGGAACCAGCTCGCAAATATTACTGTAGCTGCGCTGCTGCAGCCTTCGATGTGGATATAACCCAAAGTAAGCCACCTGCAAAATGTTCGACCCCGAGAGTACACCATCCAGTCTATGACACACCTCCTCATCTCAACGAAGGCACCCAGGGAACCACATATTCGTAAAGGATATACCAGGTGTAACCACAAACCGCGCACTGTCTGTTTCTGGTAATATGATTTTTTACCACTTGAAACCGTTTATTAATGCGGCCTGACCGAGCTGAAAAAAAACGGTTAGAGAAAAAAAAAAACTTGCGTCTTACCCCCAGCCGTGAGCCTCTGCCCCTCTCCTTCCATTATCATTTTTTGTCTCGGGATTGTTAACACGCAGCAGGTGGTCGAGTGGTCCAGTTACGGTGGGATACCCTCTGCTGCACCACCATGCTGCACGGGGGGAGAAGGTTCTGCTAACGGCGGCCCTGCCGGTGTGGCCATAGTGGCATCGGGGCAATATGCCACCCAGGAACAAGCGGACATTTTGACGAAGGCGCTACTGACAGTCGCGGGCCACCTGAAGTCGTGAGTGCTTTCTTGCTTCGCGCTTTCTTTTGGAATCGGAAGCATCTCATAGTTCAAGTTAGAGATTCAAAGCAGTACCTGGTACGTACGTGCAGCGAAAAATGTGAAGGTAGAGGCTGGGGAAATAGCCACAGTGATCTCCCTCCAGGATCACTTATGTTTTTTACGTACCGGGCGGAAAGCATTGAACAGGGCCTGTTTGTAGCACCAATCACGTGCGCTAGTGCGTTGTAGTACAGAAGCTTCGGGTTATCCAATCTGGCGTTCCGAATGGGCGACTGAACCAACAGGCGGTGCTTGGGTATGTCTCGCCATGAACCCTCGCCCCGACACAAGCAATCCTTCCAAGTGATACGCCATGCGTCTCCGTACCCGTAAATACTGGACCTTCCCAGGCCTTCCACGGCAATGCCGTTCGCCACAACACTAATATTAATACCAGCTGGCCTTGATGAGCCGTGTTTGAAAAAGCTAAGAATTTCCGAGGTCTTGCCGCCCAACCCCCGATGGATGGAGGAGGGGGGTATATCGTCAAAAAACGCGAAATAAAACCCCGTTCATCCTGCACCGCATGGCAGGTTGAGAAAAATCACCCGATCCACCATTATTCGTGTGATGAAGCAATGGGGGGAGTGTTGCTTGACGTAGTCATTTGACCATTGACCACTCATCCCTTTCGAGACGGAGAAAATAGGGGCGGGATCAACGTAGCTAAAACACGTGACACGCGCGTGGACGTGGCAGACGGCCACGCGCGAAACGATAGAGATGTACACCGCAAAACGCGCAATGTAACACACACGCTCTCTTAACGGCATTCGAAGCTGATTTTCTCGACAACGTGGAGAGTGTGCAAGCGCCGAGCGATGCGTCTAA
This sequence comes from Macrocystis pyrifera, assembly GCA_031763025.1. Classification (NCBI taxonomy): domain Eukaryota; class Phaeophyceae; order Laminariales; family Laminariaceae; genus Macrocystis; species Macrocystis pyrifera. Next base: position 8,276,510 of record JASSKH010000028.1, read on the forward strand.
GGAAACATTTAGAAGAGATATTTCCGAAACCACGATTTTGGTTGTGCTTGCCCCCCTAGCTTTGGAGAACATCGGCTCATAAATCCATCTCAACGTGTGTGTTACCACTACCATGCATGTTCATACGGTGGGTGTGACAAAACAAAACAGCTGACTACGAACTACGACAAGTTCATAATCCCTTTACCCGGGTCTTCCAGCGCCTCACCAAGGTAACACAACACTAGCATCTGTTATATGATTATATTGTCCACGGTACACTTGGTAAAAAGGTGATGACGGGTGGTCTACGCAAGTTTTCCTTTACGCTTCGAAGGCGTGTGCGACACCTCGTGAGCGCAGTGGGTGGTAAAAACGCTCGTAATGGAACCGGCGGGATTCACCCTGGGCAATGTATTTTTTTGCAGAGAATATAGCTATGTTTCATGTTGGTGTTTCCATGTGGTGTGTTGACGAACGATCTCAGTCAGCAAATGTCTTATCTCTCTCCAGATGAACATGCGTCTGCAAAACACAGTAGCAGTCGCTGCCGGCCACGGGCGGCAGTTGTGCCGGCTCAAGGCTCGCTCAGCGCCTTTCGTTAAGCTGAATATATTCATACACGCCCATTACTATTATAAACCCCTCATATTACCGGTAGCTCGTCCCCAAACTGTTCCATTTCCAAGCCCCTCTGTACACGTTTACTCACGTATCAGCTAGAAAGCACGGTGAATAATAGTTTAATAAATTTCTCCAGTAGTAACAGGATCGAGGGCACAGATATATATATACGTGCCTGGTATATGGCATGCCTCAGCCCTCAACTATTGTGAATCCATGTGAAACTTTGAGAATAGAGGGTTAAACCAAGAAGAAGCACGGACGTCCTACCGCTTCGAACGGCAGGTACGTAAAACGAATCACCAGATAATGCCGACGTATTTAGACGGGGCTGGTGTGAAGCGTGAGCATCACATCGAATATACCCGCGCCCACCCAAGCAAAGAGAACGACACTCTCCCTTCTGTCCCTCCGCCCGGCCCTCGTAATTAAAGACCGAAGAACGTCTCACGTGGACTGTTCAACGCTGGCCTGGCGATCGTCCTCATTGCCCTGTCTGAGTCGCGTACGTCGCCAAAATATCAGCTGCTACAAGCATCTTCCGGCGTCGACCGCGGGAGGGCGGCAGTCAGCGCCGTTGCCAAATGGGCACTCGAAATGTGTAGAAGAGCCAACAAGCGCGAGCTTACCCTCGAGCTTCTGCGCAAAGCGGAAACCGCCTCCTCGGTCTCGAAGGCGAGCCTCTTGAAGCGCTTCGGGTTGATTAAAAACCCGGTCTCTGTCTGCCGGGAGCTGGGTACGGTGGTGCAAGCGTTGGTGAGAGCGCTGGGGGACGCCGAGGCAGTGGGAGACAGCTCTGACGAGACCGGCACCGTCACCGACGGGGTCGTCCTTTCCGCCGGCAAAGTCGCGTCCTCACTCGCTAGTGAAATGTTGATGACTCGGCCAGAAGAACCGCTGCAGACCCAAGCTACAGTCGGCAGTGGAAGAGCGCGTCAGGCGGGGGTGTTCGGCACGGCGGCTACCGCTGGTAACTCCACTGTATTCGAATGCGCCGGCGCCCGAGAAAGCGTGACATCAAGTGGTGCGATCGGGATGACCGCGACCCACGCTGATGGCGAGGTTTCCGTCGTGGGTGGTGGCGTTGCTTCTCTCGACAAAACCACTCACGCCGGCAAGACCGCGACGACCACAATCCAAGCTGATGGCGATGTTCCCGTCGTGGGTGGTGTCGGGTCTGTCGAGAAAACCATCCACGACAAGACCGTAACGCCTGGTGATGAGGGATCCGCTATAGATGTAGTAGCGACGGATTTGGACAGCATCCCGCACTGCGGGGCCGGTAAAAAAAAAACTCTACTCAACCGACACGAGAGAAGGGTTCTCGTTGCGACAGCAATCGAGCGACCCTTTTCTCGCACGCGCATGCTCGCCCTCCAGCGCCAGAGAGAAGAGTCGGGTGCGGGGGTGGGCGTGGGGGTGGGGGTCGGAGTGGGAGTGCGGGTCGGGGTCGGGGCGGGGGTGGTGGTCGAGGTGGGGGTCGGGGCGTGAGCGGGAAGCTCGCTGGTGAAATGTTGATGAACCGACGACGAGAATCATTGCAGACCCGAGCTACGGTCGGCATTAGACAAGCTCGACAGGCGGGGGTGTTCGGTACGGCGGCTGCCGCCAGTAATTTCGCGGTAGTTGATTGTGCCGGGCGTGGGGGTGGGGGTGGGGGTCGGGGTGGGGGTGGTGGTCGAGGTGGGGGTCGGGGTGGGGGTCGGGGTCGAGGTGGCGGTCGGGGTGGGGGCCAGGGTGGAGGCAGGGGACCCGTTCGTGAAACGTTGATGACTCGACGGGAACCACGGACGCAGATCCAAGCTACGGTCGGCTGTGTAAAAGCACGGCAGGCGGGGGTGTTCGGGAAGGCGGCTACAGCCAGTAGCACCGTGGTAGGAGAATGCGCCGGAGCCCGCGAAGGCGAAAAATCAAGCGATGTGATCGGGATGACCGCGAACCAAGCTGATGGCGATGTCATCGTTGCGAGTGGCTTTGACTCTGTCGGAAAAACCACCGAAGGCAAGACCGCGACGCGGAGAGTCGGTTGCGGGGGGGGGTCGTGGTGGTGGTGGGGGTGTGGGGTGGTGGTCAGAGCCAGAAAGAGCCGGAAGGTCTCAGGCTAGAGGTAGCCACCGGCCGCCCTGCCCCTGCTCGGGTCGGTAAGTCGTACACTCGGGTGTCCGACCTCCAAGATGCTCAGGTCAAGCGCGTCAATGACCAGCTGAACAAGGCTACCACGGGGCGAGCAATGGCCACCCTCTTGCTTCACCGGGAACGGCACCTCCGGAAGGAAGACGCCGACAGGTACCGGGCAGAGCTGGAGGAGGTGAGGCTACATGTTACTTACTGTAGGTGCCTGATTGGCTCGCGGTTTCCCGCGCGCCACCACCAACGCATGCATCTCGTCGCTCGTCTACAACCTCAGTTTCATTTTTGATTTGACACGTGCCACATTAGGAATACCGCCCATGAAGGTACTATTAGTAGTAATTTTAACAAATATTGTTGTAAAAATTCTCATCGAATCCGAAGACGTTTTTACAGTAGGCAGCTCCTCAACTTCAATTTGAGGAGCTCAAGTCAGTGAGAAAATGTTCGGACTTCAAAAAATGCAACCCCTGCCGTTAGCACGGTTTTTCCGTAAACTTCTTTTGTCTGCGGCGATCGCGGAGACAGAAGTGTTGTTACCCTCCTGACCTCGCTGCAACTAATCCTTCACAATACCCAACCACGTACATATTATGTACACAGGTACGCGGTATTGCAGAGAGCAGGCGGGGGCAAATGTGCGAGTACGAGTCAACCATGAAGGAGATGCGCACAAAGCTCGAAGCTGCCGAGGGTGAGCTTTCCAAGAGCCGGCATCTCGTTTTTGAGCTGAGGAGGGAGCTGGGAGAGGCAGCACGGTCATCGCCGACCAGTATGTCAACGCCTCCGATTCAGGTAAAAAAATGGAAGAAGGAAGCGCGCGTTCAAGGCCAAACTTGCCGGGCAGGGCTATGGTTGGGGTTTCAATTAGGGGTTGCATTTCAAGAGCCCAAACGTTTCTCACTGAGGGAGGTCCTCAACCATTGCAACTCTCAAACTCTCCAACATTAATATTCCATTTGCCGTCTGACATTGTGCAGCGAATATTCTAATCATACCATCCACACATGAAAGGGCGACCAGAAACCAATGACTTTAAAACATTGAAGGTGCTATCAAATCAAACCTGAATACTTGACTAAATTACGCCAGTTGCAGTCGCCCTTAAGAAATGACCCTACTGACTCCTAGCCGACGTCTCACCAATCAAATATGAAAAGGTGACATTTACTTATGCCTCACCAATCGAATCTAACCAAGTGACGAATTCATCAAAATTGCCCAATATCGTTGTGTTCGATGTTGACTTTGGAATAAATTCGTTTGAAGATCTATAGCCCATGGGCCCATGGGGACGGGATCATGTGTCAGGCTTATTTTGCACCATTTTTTTTAAAGAGCCGGTTTGTTTGGCTATGGCACACCAGGTACGTAGAATTTTTCGAACGAGGAGCCTCAGAAAAATTAAATGCTACATACCCCTATACCGTAGGCGCACAACCTGTCTCCTTTGCTAAAAAGAACAGATTGGCGAGTGTTTTACTACGGTAGGTCGAACCCACACTTTGCTTATCCTTGTCACCGAATGCTGGAGAACTGGCCGTGAACGACCACGTTCACGCTACAGTTGCTGCAGTTTCGCACCTATTGCGCCGCAGATACGATACGGCGACGATTCGTGGATGCATTGTACGTATACGGGGTGATGTATGTTCGTCGGCGACAGTTGAGTATCCAGCAAGACCACCACCGTGGAAGCAGTTTGCAAGCTATGTTCAGCCCCAGCCCGCATGTGTTGTTTCGTTTGTCGGGGGAACGCAGGCTCCTTCAAACGGGGAAAGAGCGCAAGCGGCGGAGGAGGCAACGCGGTCGCAATGTGCGGCCCGTCTGGACAAGCTGACAGCAACGTGGGTCGAGTTCCAACAAAATCAGGCCAGGTGCGAAGTCGCTATACCACGATATATATTATATACTTCATATAGATTAATGTCACCATAGACGCCTTTTTTTGTTTAATCTTCCGAAAAATGGGAAAAGTTATGCGTGCAAAAATTTCTTCAGACATATCTTTGTCATCTACCAGTATATACCGTGGTGGCTACGATTTTGGGTGAACACGAAGGTGCTTGCATTAACGTACGTTTTTTTTTTCGTGAAGTCAACTGTTGGGGTAGAGTGTGGAGCTTCTCAGGTCAAAAGTCTCAGAAACGGTTGGGAGCTACCCCAACCATGGCATGCGTCAGATGGTAACCGAGGCTGTAGACGAGCGACGGCATAAATATAGCACGTTCGTCGGTGGTTGGTTGGTTGGTTGGTTGCGTGCGTGCGTACGTGCGTGCAGCGGGAAACCGCGAGACAGTGGTCTGGCACCTACAAAAAAAAACGGTGGCATTTTAGATTTCACTTCCTCCAACTCTACCAGGTACCTGTCGGCGTCGTTCGTCCTTCCGCAGTTGCTGTTCCCGGTTCAGCAAGAGGGCGGCCATTGCTTACCCCTTGATAGCCGCCTTGTTCGGCTACAAACTTGACGCGTTTGAGCTGAGCATCTCGGACTGGGGAAGGGGGTTGGACACCTGAGCGTACGGCTCACCACCTCGAGGAACGGCAAGGCAAGGTGGCCGGCGGCTGCCTGTAGTCTGAGATCTTTCAGCTATTTCCGTATCTCTGCTGCCCTGGGGCCCCCATCCCCACCACGACCCTGATCCCCGGACCCGACTCTCCACTCCGGCGCTAAGGGCCGAGCATGTTTGTGGCACGCACGGGTCGCTTGAACGTTGTCGTGACGAGGATCTCTTTTCTCGAGTACAGCTCCCGCAACCACGGTTGGTCCACCGAGGATATTTATTTTGTTGTCGTTTTCCCGGTATACCCCCGGTCGCACGGGGGGAGCTTCCTCCAAGCGGTCGATCCCCTCGCACGACCGGGGGCATAATGGTCAGATGAAAAAAGCGAGGTGGACTAACCGTGGTTGCCAAATCTATGCTCGAGGAAAGAGGTCTTATCGCGACAACATTCGAGCGGCCCAAGTCTTGCACATGTATGCTCTCGACCTCGAGCACCAGAGTGGAGAGTCGGGTCCGCGGGGGTGGCGGTGGGGGTAGGTGCTCCAATGCGTCAAAGGTACAGAAAAAGCCGGAAGATCTCAGGCTAGAGGTAGCCGCCATCCGCCCTGCCGTTGCTCGAGCTGGTATGCCGTACGCTCAGGTGTTTGACCCCCTTCTCTAATTCCGAGACGCTCAGCTCGAACGCGCCAATTTTCAGGCAGGTGAACACGGCGATCAAGGAGAAGACAATGGCCGGCCTCTTGTTGAACCCGGAACAGCCAAGTTCGGAAGGAGGACGCCGACGGGCACCTGGTAGAGTTGGAGGACGTGTGCTGCTGTAGGTGCCTGATTGGCTCTCGCGGTTGCCCGCATGCCACCACCAACGTATGTATGCCGTCACTCGTCGACAGTCTCGGTTTTAATCTGGCACGTGGCACGATAGAAGTCTGTTCCTGAGGCTCTTGACTTGACCTGGGAGCTTTTTGCATTTCTTACTCCTTAACAACCGACTTTCAAAACAAAAGTGCAAAAAGACGCGCAACCCGATACACGACGATCCCGTCGGGCTATAAAATAAACAGGCATGTATGACGAGCAATAAGTTTGTACAATAAAATACACATCGGAGGAACCATATACCAGGTATACAATGGTTGGGTAGCTCCTCAGCTTTGCGATGGTTGATGAGCTCCGCCAGTGAGAAATGTGTGAGGTCATATATATTATTATATGTATTATATATGTGTATATAACAAGAGAAACCCTTAAACCCCTACGGTAGCACGGCTCCCCGATAGACTATCGCTTTTATTTTATTTTATTTCTTTTTTTATCCTCCCCGGCAAATTGTGATAAACATCAAGATTCATCTCTCACCACACGTCCACCACATGAAGATGCGTCTCGTGTGTGTCAATTCAACGCCTCGCTCTCCGTTGCAACAGCAGAACCGGCTGCTGCTACGACCACAGGCGCGTGTGAGCATGCTGATCCAGACTATCGTACGGAATTATTTTCGTGGGACACGGCTCCCGTGGTAGTTGATTGAAGCTGAACCGCACGTGACATCCTTGAGGGTTTCGTATTAAGAGTATTGCCGACCGTGATCAGCAACGCTCTTGCGCCGGTTTACGCGTACGTCAAGTCTCCGTAGACCCCTTTCACTTCTGCAACAATGGTTCCATTCTAATTTGAAGTGATTTGTCCCTAAAAAACCGCGGGTACGGTTCTAACGGGGGTATACTATGGCGACGCGTGCCCCCCTGCGCAACGTCAATGCCCTTTTAGGTCCAACAGGGAACCACTGGTGACCATGCACACCAACGAGGCGACCATCTCCTTTGATGGACATGCGAACGACGGAGACAAGTCACCTCGGCCTCCTTCCTCGTCTTCGTCGCCGAAGCCCTCGACGCACCTCGCCTCTCTCACCAACAGCACAGCAATGACTCCGGACACCGGTGCACCCGACCTGTTCTCCCGCGTCTCTCGCCAGTAAGAAAACAGCGCTGGCTCCGGAAACGGAAACTGGCGGTGTTCCTCCCGACCTGTCGGGCCCCGTTGTTCCTTCATCGCCGGACAAGGAGCACCCATCTGGCGAATCGACACCCATCTGCAGCACGTCTACCTCGCCTCTAGCCCCACCTGCGCTCCAGTCTAATTGTCAACGCTCCGAGCTTGTCGACTCCAGCGAGGACGCCTCCGGCGTGGACGGCACAGAAGAGGACGATTCAGACGACGAAGAGACGGGGGTTCCTCCCGCATCCGCTTCTGTCGTTTCCTCCATCCCACAGCATATTATGGACACCTGGGAGTCCTGCTCTTCCTCGTCCTCTCTCCCCCAGACTCGGGCCGCCGACAGTGGACTACCACAGCACATCATGGACACCTGGGCGTCTTGCTCTTCCTCCTCCTCCTCGTCTTCTTCCTCTTCTTCTGCTGGATCGTCGGAATTTTCCGAGGATTCCGAGGGAGAAGGGGCTACACGCTCCAGCGAAGAGACCCGAGTATTGTCGGCTCGCAGGGAAGTGCTGCACCAGGCGGAAGAGGTGGGCTTCATGGCGTCGCTCAGCGACTTGAAGAAGGGCGTAGCGACGAAGGGGAAGAGGATTGGAGGCGGGGGGTCCGGAGAGGTCTTCGAGCTTGAGGTGGTGGACCGTGATCTGCGGGACGAGTTGCTAAGCTTCACCGTGGGCGCCGGTGTCGTTCTCAAGAAGTTCAACAAGGTGAGCGCCATGATACACTCGTCTCGGCGACAGTGTTTACGCTAGAGAGGCCATGTCAGAGGAAAAAACGGACCCGTTGACTGTAGTCCGGACCTGGCAATGGAGACAGATGATTCTTCGTCTCCGTACCGTAATGTTTGGGTGTCTGTGAAGATAAATTTCCTGGAAATTTCGACGTTCTAGAGTTGTCACTTGTAAGTACCAGGTATGACGTTGGTTGCCGGCCATATTTCGGGTGTGTTGGCACGGTATATATGAGCGACGATGCCATGGTTGTCGCACAGCGTCGTGCCGCATGCTTTCTCCATCGTTGCTGCCTTTGGACCGCGTTAGGCGTGTGTGTAATGCCGCGCATCATTCCGCCTTCACGGGGTGCTTTTTCGTTCCTATGATACATCAGAGTGCTCGGGTTAGATTGCGCTGTGTCGAGCGAACGTTGACTGTGATAGCGTATCTTCTGCCGAGGGCCGAATCATATACATCATCGTGCCAAATATGAGCTTAAAATACAGTGTATCACCGTCGTATTTGCGCTGTATGTGTACATTTTTGGAAGCGTATTCAATTTTTAGCACCCGAAATACTCAAGCTGGTTTTCGTACCCCCGTGCGACCGCTGGATATTGACGCACTATCACCCTCGCACTGATGTGGACGGCCCATGCAGGGAGAGGAACGTAACGGTTTGAGAGAGATCAACGTGATGGCAAGGTAAGATTAGCAAGCAGTCCGTTCTTTTGTTTTCTTCGGCTTCGATCACTTACTGGTTGCCTCTTGTCACATGAATAATCTTCTGTCTGGGTTTTAGTCTGGTGATGGACTGCAGTAGGCGATACAGCACCATCGCGCTGCCTCACTCGCTGCTACGGTAACAGACACATTTTCTTAAACGGTCGACCTTGTGTAAACGCGACGGAACGGCGACACAGGTGTGATGCAGGCACCCCAAGCGCCTAACTCCGCTCGGGGTCACCCCCTGTAGTGGACACGAACCAACGGTTGGGCACGTTCATGCATACCCCTTCTTGTAGCGCCTCCGAAACCCCCATGAGCCCACTCCCCAACCCCCGCCCGGCTTGTTTCTCGACAGGCTAATGCCGCTCTGCCACCCGAATATCATCAACGTGTTTTCGACGAACACCGCGAAGGGAACGATCGTCATGGAAAAGATGTCCAGAGACCTTCAGTCGCTGCTCGACGACAGGATTCTGCTGGACAACGTGTCTTCCGAGCAGATGGTTGGGTGAGCAACGTTTGCGGGCCTCGATATCGCGGGGAAAAAATCAGATCGACTCGGGTATATTGGTTCGCACTACTTGTGCTCCACGTTTGCACACACGGGGACTTGTGAACCGAACGTTGTTTTTTTTGTGCTCTTGTTTTGGTGAATGTCATTTCTTCAAACAAGACTAGAGGAATTAAAACAGTACGTTTTTTGGAAACGATTAGCGCTTTTGTTATTGGTTGCAGGCCGGATCAACGACTCGAGCTCAATCTTGACATGGACTCTGTAACCCTAACCCTAGCATCATTCGAGTCCCTAGAGAACGACTGTCTATGGGAACGTGCGCCGTCCTGGACTTGAGGCAACACTCAGCGTTTTTGGTCGGTGGTTTTTGTATTGCCGCCCTTTCGTCTAACCAAACTTGTTTAAAGGACAAGAATGGAAATCCTTCATTTCCCTCAAATGCTCAAACGCCTAGAGCCTGTAGCAGCTCCTACACCCGGTATTTGTCGTGTCCGTACACGTTTTTTTCACGCCTTAAGTTAGAGCCTATTACGGCGGGAGCCTTATGTCAAGCTGCCTTACGTGGGCATTCAGTCTACTTTGTTGGACAAATATACAGTAGTAGCTGTCCCTCACATAATGCCGGTTGAGTAGTGCTGGCTCCCCTGCATGGTGCCGGTGAAGCCGCTCGGCGCAGATGGGATCAACCAGTGTGGTAATGTGCGGAGTAAGTAGCGCCGGTATTGTTGGCTGGCGCGTATGATACCGGCATTATAGAAGAGCTCCCACTCTTAATGTGCTTTTCTTTATGGTAGGCTGAGCGTCAGACGGGCCGAAAAACGTGTGCCTTTATAGTGCCGGTACGCGGCGGCCAACCACTAAAGCGCGCTGCCAATGGTCGTTAAGTGGTCGTGTGATAGACAGGTGCCACTACAACATATAAAAATAGTCGCGGTACCTGCCCCTGAGAGTGATTATCTCCGGGAAGTAATGTGCGACTGAGATTGACCGCTTAGTGCGATACATGACCGCCTGCTTGTTGTTGCACCGCAGCGTTCCCAGCCCACGGAACCTTAAAGCATCCTCGACCCCTCCGTTCTGTTTCCGTTTGGGACGCGGGGTTCTGCGTACCAGCGACGAAAAAGGCACAAGAGTCTCCTCCTTACCTCCTGCACGCCCCGACATCGCCGACTAAAAATAATCCAGCCCGTTTTATCACTCCGTGTGTACGCCCCCAAATAACACCCTCTCCCTACTGACTCGCGAATAAACCCTTCGTTGTTGTTCGTTTCTTTCTAGGTTGTGCTTGGGTGCAGCCAGAGGATTGGCCTACCTGCACGAGATGTCCTTGGTCCACGGCGACGTAAAACCAGAGAACATTGTTGTTTCCGACGACTTGCGGAGCGTGAAGATCATCGACTTCGGCTCGGCGGGGGGTGAGGACTCGACAACGAAGGAATGCGCACATATATATACACTTCATTTTTATCGCGCGGAGGGTACAGCATTCCCACTCTTTGTCGATTTTCAATTGTTTTTTCTTGCCGACTCGAGCTCTCTTGCACTTTAGGCGACGGAAGACTGGTAAAAAGTCAATCCTGTGAACAATAAAATGTTCCAGCCGAGATTCGAGCTACTGTATATACCAGCGCTGCCGCCAGCAGGGATGGCAGTCTATCGCTGACCCCTACGCAATCAAAAGTTGTTGTCATTATTGACCGTCCTTGAGCTTTGAGCAGAATGCGTTGCAGGGCTTCCTCCGCGTACCCAACACCGGCCTTGCCTGCCGCACCTCACCTCGTTCGAGTACACGGCAGCCGCGTGGCGCGCGTGTTTCGTAGACGATCGGACATGTTCATCTACCCCCATCATATCTTTCTTGGGACTGTGTCACGTCGACGACGCAGACTTATTGTTTGCCTCTTTTATTTGTATGGTTTTGGATTGTACCGCAGGGAGATGTGCTGTTGCTGTGGCGGGGCGTTCCTAGTCGCTGTAACGTTCGCGTATTTGCAAGGCGGTAAGTAGGTAGCCTCTGAGAACGCCCCCATCAGCCCGCAGCCTTGCCTTCCCATTCCTTGACCCTCGTCCTCCACTAGCAACACTAGCAACCTCAAACAGAGAAAGGCCTACCAAAACCGGGTTCGTATATACCCCCGCATACAGACCCGTACTATTAGTAGCGCGTTTGCTTGCATTTGGGATAGCTCTACCGCCCAGCTTACGTCGGTGTGTTTGCCTGGCGTTTGGCAGAAGCGCGCGCCGATAGAGTGGCGACGATGACAATACCCTACGCAGCCCCGGAGGTGATGTGCTTGATGATCGACAGGGCGGTGATTCTCGACCCATCCATGGACGTGTGGTCCATGGCAATCGTGCTGATGCAGGCTATCACGAGGCTGACGGTGGGGCCTACCGAGGGCGATGTGAGACATCTACGGTGAATGTTGTTTCGCTCGATTGTTCGTCTCGATACATGCATGTACGTAGTCAGCTTCAGAAATGAGAGGAATATTACAGCAATAGCATGCCATGCGACAAATCCCGCGTGCGACAAGCGGAACGCGACAGACACCGCTTGTTCTTTTCCGATGGGCATCGCTGTAAGCTAGATGTTTCCATCACTCGGATTCCGACGGTTTCCGTTCGATTTTTGCACAACGCAACGCGTTCTTGTTGTATCTACCTGCGGGGTAGCAGAAGTAGCCCCAGGAATGCGTCAAATTATTTCCTGCGCCGTTGCTGTTCAAGCGCAATCATCGCCGTGAATACCTTCAAACTCGCAACAGCCATGATGCACAACTGGCAACGCCAGGTCCATATGTCCACGGCGTGAAAAACAACCCACCGCATCACATCTCATTTGCGGCGCGCGCGCGCGTACGTTCTGTTTCCTCCGTACATTTCCACCCGCAAAGGTTCTGTCGCGCCACTATGAACGGCTCTGCCCGACCGAAACGGCCGAAGCTATCCGTATCGCCGAGACCAATGTGGAAATTCTCCACGCGCGAGAGTACGACACCAACTCTAAAGCTGACAAGCTCGCCTTGGCCAAAGCTAGATGGGAGGCCAAATGCATGATCGTGAGTCACCTCGGCCTGCGTTGTGCCACGAGCAGCTACGCGTTTTGCTATGTCGTCGTGGTGCTTGTCAGGGCGGGTTCCGTCCGCAAGGGGCTGTTGTCGTATTCTGTGGCGCGTTGGTCTGCTTGCGTCATGGCTGCACTGGGTGGGTTGGTGTTGTACATCGGAGCGACTGCGTTACACGGAGGGCTCGTCAGACGTAGTGTCGTATCCGGCACGAGCCCGAGCAAGTGTCGAACGCAGCAGTTGTTTTGTCGGTAAGCTTCTCGTGCTCCGTCGCTATCGCGTGCTTTCTTAAAAAAACACGTGGCCTCCCACCCACCCCTTTTTTTTCGTCCCCCGCTATGTATTCGGGTGATTCACGTTGAATAGTTCGCTGCGGCAGATGTGGGACAGCGTCTAGTAGCCTCACCCTATACCATACTTCCTCACAACGCACGGAACACATACTACTGGCACGTTTTTGCTCTTGGTGTCTCGCTTGATCGTTTTTGGCAACAGAAGCTGCACGCAGGGATGCGAGCCAAGATGAGCCCTCCGGAGGAGTACATCTTGTCGCCCCGTGTTTGGAAGGAACAGTGGGGTCTGGGGCATCTTGTCGAGGTGAGTTTTGACGATTGTTGCGTGATGGCTGCAAATTCTTCCAGCATTACTTAGGATCCCGAATCATGGCCTACTGAGGCACTATGACACCTATGTGTAGGTCGTCGCTCCCGCCAGTGACCAGCCGAGTTTCTGACGAGCGCCTCCAGTACGCCGGTGAATTGCAGGCGCCACAGCCTATCTGTCGACGCTGTGCACCCATCGGAGCTCTATAGAGTACTCCAACAGCGGTGGCGATCGTGTTCCGTTGGCTGGGAAGCGTACCTCTGTTAGACGGAAAGAAAGAAGATGTAGTCGTATCTCCTGTTGGAGCGAGTACCCGTAGGCAGCGAACCTGTTCGTCCGCACCGGAATTGTTGCTATGCTCGAACATTTTATCTTCCCGCAGGTCGGGTCGACATACTCACGCGCCCGAGGGCACGGCAAGTTGCGCTGCCGTGGTCATGGCAGCACGGTTGGGTGTACTGCAACAGAGTTGAATGGATACACGACCTTTGTGCGTAGTTGTACGTGCAGGTTTGGCGAGCTTAACCCATTCAGAACTGCAGCCCCGTTTTGGGGACAAACTACTTAGAACTTGAGTGGTTTGTGCCCACAACAGGACCGCAGTCCTAAACGTTACCCATCTGCCGGAGGATAAACAAGCAAACTAAACTGACCCCTTCTTCCAACGCTGCGATGTTTATTTTCCACCACCCTGCGGCGCTTGCGTGCGTGCGTGCGTGCGTGCGCACTACCACGTGCTGTCACCACAGGTACGGAAAATCTTGTCAGTGATGCTGAACAGCGACCCTCGCAGCCGCATCTCCATGAAGACTGTTGTGCATGCTCTCGAGCACCACGAGTTGTGGGTGGAGAACAACGCACTTAAGAGGGCCATGAAAGTTTTCGGCGCCGGGTTAAAGAGCGGACCGGCCTCGGAGGCCATGCACACGGACCACCACAATTCGGTAGCGGCAAGGGTAGTGAAGCCTTTGTCCCGTGACGTAGTTTCCCTGCTCGGCCGCATTGAAGATACCACTCGTGGCGAGGCACTTGTCGGGCCGTCATGGTCAGATGTGGCCGGGGAGGAAGGAAACGAGTGGTGGACTAAGGCTCCTACGGTCACAGCGCTTCAAATATAAGTTTGTGCTGTGTGTCGCATTGTGGCGACATGCCTTGTATATTCGACGGGGTACGTCGTGATGATTGATATCTTCGGGGTGGATACACGTTCCGGCAACCTCTTGTGGCGTGAGGTATGATAGAAAGCGAAACACATGGGAACCCACCCGTTGATGTTGACATCCACAGCGACGAGGAAGAAGTATCGCCTGGCGTAAGTTGGTAATGACCCGGTCATAGGAGTGGACGGTGGCGTGCCGGGCGGACATGAGAAGATAACAGCCAGTCATAGTATAGCAGGACTCTCTCGTAGCATGGCGCCTGGGGAGCAGGCACCACGATCGGCTGCCGCGGTGATCAGGAAGTACCACCACCCGACTAGACTCGGCTGTTGCGCAGGGGGCGGAAGGGAGGCGAGATATATGCACACCGCAGGCTCACGACCAAGAATACGATAAGGACTGTCCGGGGCGCGGAAAACTGCAAAGTTTCGCCTTCGCTTTCACCCACGGGTAGCTCAGTATAGACTGTTATACTCCGTAACTTATGGGGTCGTCTTGGGCTACCGTATACGACGACGTCGGTTGATCTCTTTCCGCCTTCACGCTGTTTTTTTTTCAGACACATTTATTTTTCATGTACTATATGTACGTCGTAAGTCGTTTCATTTTTTTCCGTGGATGTCTACTCGCCCCCCAAAGTTGCTCAGCTTCGCTAGATATTTGAGGTCGTGGGGGGGGGTGGTATGGGCAAGGCACAATTCTGGGCAGGGCTATGGGTAGCAGTTTATAATGTTAATAGTGTTTTACTGGACTACTGTAAACCTCCAAACTGGTTGTTCAGGCCTACCCAGGAGTGATGGCTATGAGCTGTGGGGGAACGTAAGACACCTTGGACAAGAGTTATGAAGGGAAGTTGGCGTGCAGCGTGCTAGGTGCCACCCCACGCTACCGAAAGGGGCATGGGGTCAGTTGGGCGCCGCGTGTCATTTTGGTTTCCGGCCTTTGGGCGAGTCGACGAGGGAGTAAAATGCCGCACTGTTCACGCGATAAACAACGAAGGCGCGCACCGTAGTAGTAGTAGTAGTAGTAGTAGTAGTAGTAGTAAAGTAGTAGTAGTAGTAGTAGTAGTAGTAGTAGTAGTAGTAGTAGTAGTAGTAGTAGTAGTAGTAGTAGTAGAAGTAGTAGTAATAGTTGTAGTAGTAGTAGCATCAGTAGTGGGGGGGGGGGGAGTGTCTGTCATGTGACCCCGGATCAGAGTTTCGAAAAGAAAGAGGGCTGGAGGATTAGGACGAAGAAAATAAATGGGATGAGGGGGGGGGGGGGGGGACAACAACAGACATGGTTTGCGTGTGCATGCCTGTAGGCAGCGCCGAGATGGAAGGTTCGAGAAGGAACAGGATCGATTACGCCGCCACATGTTGCTATCGCTACAGTAGTACATCCAAAGGCCACACCCTCCTTGGCTCTTCACCGTCATGGCGAGATCCAAAGGACACGACGGCAGAACATGGAGAAAACTGATCACTGAGGAAATCTGAACTATGTTACGACGAAGAAAAATCTCTCGCGTATCATACACACGCTGCTGTACAGGCGCTCCTATCTGCTACCCCCGGTACTCAATTTTTTTCATGAGAACATAGTTCCTTGGCGGGATTTGAACTCACGCAATCGGTCTTAGATATTACGGGGGACACTATCAATAGTGATCAGGACCCATCACATACACAAAATATATATTATATATTCCAGCATTTTTACTAGACATGTTTGGTCTTGGTTAGTATGTTTCCGCGTTGTAGTAGTCACGAACGAGGTTGAAAAAAAACACTACTACTGTAGTGCAGTCCACCGAGGCGACAGAAGTTGCGGTCCAACCCGGCCAAATACACCACGAACTGCAACAAAGAGTCGTTAGCTGCCCGTCCATGGAGTAAACGGTTCTCTATAGACGTCGTTGTTGTTGGTGGTGGTGTTGCTATTGCTGTGTACCTGATATTTGTCATTTGTACTTTCCAGTTGAACTCGCAGGATATTTTACACCCAAAAAAATCATGTGGGCAAGCCGTGGTCACAGGTGACAGCCCTTCTTCTCCCAAGGTCTTCTACATGCCTTCATCCGTACCGCGCGATGGGGCTCAGCATTCCCAACGCGAGCTCGCCGTTTGTCGTCGTTTATTTGAGGCAGCTTCATCTAAATAAGAATCAGCGTGTGTACGACGGCACCGCAGCTACGGTATACGTCGAATACCAGGTATCAGGTACCTCTACTGGGTCCTGCTCGCTGTTTGAGCTGCAAGATGCAGCAGTCCAGCCCCGTCAGTCAGCGGTGATGAGTGGTCTTTGGACGTCTTGCACTCGCATGTAGTCCGCGTAGTTTTTGTTATTATTATATTTTAGTTTTTTGCCATTCGACATGGAGCGGCATGAGCTTCAACGTTGAACACTCATCAGCATTCCCGTAAGGAAGAAAGAGACCAAGGGAAAACCAACAATTGAGCCCTGCCAGCATAGCACCAAGTATAACACTCCGTTATGCACCAGATAGTACTTCCGGAACTTAAACACTATGGCCTCTGCCAGATGATATCAGCAAGAGGGCTTCCAGCGAGGGACTCCGCCAGTCTCGCTGGCCTCGCACTCAGTAAGTCTTGTTCTTAGAGCTTGTATTATCACGGAGTGATCCTCATCGGACCACGAGCCAGGTGGCTAGGGGACATCACACAGGATCCCCGGCCACTGCTCCACTCACACATGCGATTACACTGAAACCTCCACGGCTTGGTATCTTTTGGCTACAGCACCCCCAAAGCGAGTTCACTCGACACGAACGAGCTTGACAAAACCAAAAAACCAAGACGAAATCGCATGCGGCAAATCACAAATCAATGCTGAACTCTGAAGCAATTTTAATCTTGAGCGCACGGGTCATCCGTAATTTGCGCAATTCCTTCACGACGAATTCAGGCGCAGCAGAATAAATCGACCGCAAAGACTCCCACGTGCGCTCCTCTGCTTCGAAACCATCCCAATCGACCAAGACAATCACCTCGTTGGCATCATCTTCGGCCACATGCACCAAAGCATTCATGCGGCATTCACCCTGCGCAAAGGAATGTTGGAAAACATCCTTCAGATCAGCGGTGACGTTCAACGTCGCATCCGCATAAAATCGTAAACGAGCCACGTGAGCTTGATGCACCTTCCCAGAAACGATGTTCTGAACTGAGTACACATGATCATGATCAGCTGCTACCACACGCCACGGACCAGTCCATGTGGACAACAATTTCGGTGTGACACCCTGCCGACGAACACGAGCATACAACACGAAATCACCAACCGCAAATTTTGGCAACACCACCTGGCCCTGAGCCTGTTTACGTTTGTTGTCGCGAGACACGGCAACAGCTGCGCGAATATCGGCGCAAAATCTCTCCTGCTCTGCAACGACTTCACGGACGTTCGCACGCAACAAGTCAGCATTCATCACGTCAACATTCCACCTGCCATCAGACTCAGAAACGAGCGCCGAGAAATCGGTACGCGGAGCACGCCCAAACATCACGCTGTACGGAGTGCTTCGGTAACGTTCACGAAACGAAGTGTTCAAGGCCCACTGAGCGGCCGGCAAAACATCAACCCACTCCGAAACCTGACGACGCTGTTCTGACAGAATGGAACGCAGAGCACGTACCACCTCTTTTACCATGCGTTCACACGTACCGTTCGACCACGGCGTGTAAGCGACAGCAAAACGATGTTCGATGTGCAACGCGTCGCTCAACAAAGCAAGCACCCTGTTCTTGAAATGCGTGGCGGTATCACTCACCCACACACGCGGCACCCCCAAAGTCTTACACCAGGCTAGCAAATGCTTCGCTGTGACCTCGGCTGTACAAGCCTCGGCCGGTTCCAACGCCACGTAGTTGGACAAATCATCCATGATGACCAAAACATATCGGAAACCATCCTCATCAGGCAGGCCATCGCTACCTTCGGGCCCGCCGTGGCCAACATACAAAAAATCAAAGTGCACCACTTCTCCCGGAGCGGTACCATGCACCGTGTCTCCGTAGGGACGAGGAATGAGTGCACCTGCACGCGTGTCTACACAGTGCAAACACTGGCGAACGAATTCGCGAACCTGAGAATCCATGTGAGGCCAAACACAATATTCCTTCAGGCGAAACAAAGTCGGCGCCACACCACGGTGACCAGCCGAGCGCATGTGCGCGCACACCATCAAACGAGTTTGAAGAGCAAGATCATCCGGCGGAATCCACAAGACGTCACGCACCCCAACACGCACACGAAAACAAACCATCATCGGCCAAGGTAGCTTGACCGAAGGTTGTCGAAAATTCATGAACACCAACGCCGATACGAGCGACAGACCTTTGTTGCGAGGCACGAATCACATCCAATGCGGGAAGCGAATCGTCAGCATTACATGGGCTGTGCACGGCAACCGAACGAACAGGCACCGTAGGAACTTTGACCCAACGAGACAACAGATCCCCCCAACAGTTTCGATCGCCAGGGATGTGTTCGATTGCATAGCGGTATTGTCCTAAAACACCCTTCCAATTCTCTAGGCGTTGTGCCATGGTCTTTGTGACCGTCGTGACACACTTCTCCGGATTGAAAATGTACTGCAAGTTTCGATGATCAGTAAAGATATGAACACCACCCCAAAGCAGGTATTCGAGCCTCCGGAACGTATTAACGATCGCAAAACCTTCTTTGTCGACAGTCGCCCAGCGCAACTGCGAACCTGTGAACGAACCACTCAGAAATCCGAGAGGCTCGTGAGACATGCTTTCCAACGCCAATCCACTGCGAAATTCGTGTTCAGGCACTTGGGTGAGAAAACTACCCCAATGGAAATCAGAAGCGTCAGGAAACATCAAAACAACGCACCCGGGACGAGGATGATGAAGCGGCACTGCTTGCGCCACCAAACCCCGTGCGGCATTCCACGCCCGCACCCGATCCTCCGTCCACGCGGTATCCTTGATGACACGATTGCGCGCCACTCGCTTAGTCCGACGTGTAGCCCCAACAAGGAGCTCCTCCAAAAAATCACGTAACGGTGCTACCGTTTCCGCTAAACGTGGTAACGATGTACGCAACCAGTTGACAGCCTGCAAGAATTGCATTAGTTCTCCAGCGTTTTCGGGACGACGCATTTCACTTAAACCTTGCACTCGAGCGGGGTCATGGGACACGACACCATTGGAATACACCTTACCACACCAGACCAGTTCACGAGAGAAGAAGGTACACTTGTGGGCGGCGACAAACAGTCCAACATTCTCCAGGCGTTCAAGAATGTCATCAAGCAGCTGCAGAAGAGCTTCTTCGGTGTCTGCGAAAAAGAAAACGTCATCGACCCAAACTTTGCAATCCAAACCACGCAACACTTCAGTCATGACACCTTGGAAATAAGAAGTCGCATTCAAAACACCTTGGGGAACACGGGTAGGCGTGAACAAACCGTCGCTTGTCGCCATGGTGAAGACGTCTTGCGCCTCCGGAGCCAAAGGCATCTGCCAGTACCCTTGAAGTAGGTCCAGCTTGCCGAAGAAACGCGCCCCCAGCAGATCTCCCATGTCTTCATGGTTGGGCATGACGCCCGGGGACTTCTCCACCTGTGCGTTCACCGCCGAGTAGTCGCTCACCAAACGGAAAGAGTCCTTCTTGGGCACCGCCATCGCCGGACTCGCCCACACCGCCTGGATGTTGTGGTAGACAAAGCCAAAAAACACCAAAGCAGCAATGCACTTCGAGAGCCAGTCCCTTTTCGTCGGTTCGTACCGACGTGGCGTTGCCTTGACAGGCTTCGCCTGTTGCTTCAGCTGCACTCGCATCGGCTCCACTTGCGCTGGCGGATCACCACACAGCGCACGGCGAAAAGCACCCACGCGACGAGCCAAAATTTCGCGCAAACGGGTTGCTCCGCCGACGCTTAATCCACTCTGCTCTGCCTGCTGCACGCTGTCCTCCAACGCCCGTTCTCGGGCCGTCCGCTCCTCCTCCGGATCCATGAACATGTCTGGCCCCCGGTCGACCAAATGTTCCACCGCCTTGTCCTCCGGAGCATCCACCGTAGCCTCGGTCTGAAAAGCACGCATGGAAACCGTCACTCTGCGCGCCGCAAGGTAACTCGGAGTCTCCACACCGGTCGATACCGGCACTGCGCGAGGGCGAAGCTTCTCCAGAGCTTCACGGTAGACGTCGATGCCAAGAGCTTTCATGGTAGCCATGCCAAACAGAACGACGTTATCTGTACCAGGCATGACCGCGAAAGTGATGGGCTCCAATTTCACCGCTCCCCACGGCGTCCGTACACTCACGGCAATCGGCACCGTTTTGTGCGTGACCATCACTGAAACACCCGTAGCGGTTTTCGCCTGCTGCGGGCCATTTTCGAACGGAATTTGCAGATCGGCGCCGCCGAAATGCGAAGACAGCTGCTGAAGTAAGCCGACACCGATGGACGTGAGCGCCGACCCCGAATCAAGGATCACACGCGCCATCAGCGAACCAACCGACCCTGGCAAAGAGAGATCAGCGCGTAAACACTCAGCGCTGCGATCGACAGGCACTTCACCTGCCGTTGAACTCTGGTCGGTACCAAGAGTCACCTGACGCCATGGCTGCCCTCCTACAGCCGGCGCCGAAGAAATAGAATCGGCGGTCCACCCCGACCAAGACGTCGAATATACAGACGGTTCCGGCGCTACCGCCCCTGCAGCAGCACCAGACACTGACTCCGCCCGCTCGGTGGATGGCGAAGTTCTCGCTCCAGCAGCACCCACCGATGTTCCAGCTCCTCCAACGTATACAGCTCGGCCGGCAACAGACGAACCAGATCCCGACCCAGCGGCTCCTGCCGCTGGCGCACCAGAAGTTGAAGAAGCAACAGCAGAAGTTCCACCGCCCGCTGTCAATTGATTGCCACCACGGCCACCGCGCCCGCGTCCATGGTTGAATCTGCCCCGGCCGCCATTGCGGCCCCCGCGATACCCTGACGACCCGCGCCCACCACTGCTGGGAGCTGTGCCGCCACCGCGAGCTTTTGGGCAATCAGAAACATAATGGTTGGGATCACCACACTCGAAACAGACGCGAACAAACGACTTTTTCGCGGACTGCTGCTGTTTCGGTTTCTGCTGCTGTTGGCGTCGCGGTTCAGCTGCCCCTGCAGCATCTTTCCGACCATACGCCTCGATGAATTTCCACTGTTCTGCAGCAGAAAAAATTTGGTCCATGACCAATGCCGGGTCCTTCTTCCACCCTGCAGCGTACGTTAGCTGACCTTTTACGTACTTTTTGAACTCGGACGGCCATAAGCCATCCACCAACGCCATGCTCACAAATTCCGCCGGTCCGGGCAACCACGAACGGTCCTGCGCGCGGTACATGGCATGCACCGCGTGATTCTCCGCAAAATACTTTTCCATAGCGGAGTTTACCATCATCGCGCGGTCTTTGACGGATGTTTCACCGCCCTGCTTTTCATCGCGCCTCATTGAGAGAACGCGACGCAAGTCCGCTGCCGCCCGCGAGGTGTCAAATCTGTTGCTGGTGGTTGTGTAACCAGCGTGCTGCCTAACAGCGTCCAACAACTCCGAGGCGGTCATCGTAGTCTGATGCTTGTAAAATCCCTCAAAACACCGATGAATGTAATTGGGGATAAGCTGGCCCATGCTCACTTTGGAGTGCTGAACCACCCCCTGAGCGTTGGCGAGCTGCAGCCGTTCCTCATAATCGAGGTACGCTGCGTAAAAAACACGAGAGGCCTGCTCGGTCCACACCTCTCCGTATTTCGGTGGAGTCAGAGACTCCCCTACCACCAGCGGCGTGCTTGCCGTGTGCGCCATAATCCACAGCAGTCCACCTGGACTCTACTGTAATAACGGAGAAACTGCCGCCTGACCTGTGCGTCCTCCAGCTCCCGGAGCGTCCTCCCCTGCTGTGCGCTTCAAGCCGTTTCGATCCGTCCAACGGGCCAACTGCCTTCCCAGCTGTGACCCAATACTCCGCAGCCGAAAACTCCTCCAACAGAAGTTCCGCGAATATCTAGATATTATGGCCTCTGCCAGATGATATCAGCAAGAGGGCTTCCAGCGAGGGACTCCGCCAGTCTCGCTGGCCTCGCACTCAGTAAGTCTTGTTCTTAGAGCTTGTATTATCACGGAGTGATCCTCATCGGACCACGAGCCAGGTGGCTAGGGGACATCACACAGGATCCCCGGCCACTGCTCCACTCACACATGCGATTACACTGAAACCTCCACGGCTTGGTATCTTTTGGCTACAACACGTATCCGTGATATTTCTACCGTAAAAACACGTAAACCAACTACTCGTACTGCTGCTACTCCTCTGTAGGATAAAAACCGAAAACAAACGCATCTTAAACAAATGAATGCGTTCCGAGGTAGAGCTCTCGAGGTCCGCAACCTAAGTGCCATCTTATTTTTCTTTTTCAAGGTTCCAAATAAAACTATCGACAGCTATGAATTCGGCCTATCTGTCCATGCTTCGTAAAACAAGTGGTCGATGCTTTCGAAAGTATATTTACATAAAGAAGCAGCTGCATTTTAGCTCGGTCGCAGGTGCTCTACGTTCAACGTTTTGAGGTTGTGGTATCTAAACAATCACCTTACGTCACCAATGGGTTTCCACCAATCCAAACAGTCCTTTAGTATTTATAGCCAATACAAAACAGCGGGCGCGTTTTCTGAGTCATCGAGACATCACAGTATACACACCTACATACATACCTGGTACATACTTGGAAGTACATCCATCCATCCATAAACACATACATGTGTACATGTATGCACGTTATCTTCATACAGCACATACAACTTGCCAAGTATTTACTTGGTAGACTATATTTTTGCATGATAAAAAATAAACTCTTTGAAATTTCGACGTAAAAACGCGCGCGAGGGGGGGGGGGGCGGGCGGGCGGGTAGCAATCACCGTGTGCGCCTGCTCTTCACCTCCTCGTCATGGCGCCCTAAACTACGCGGCAGTCTTGACAAAACATCACTGTGCCAGCCAATACCGCGCCAAAAACACCAACAACAGCGTAGATATACGGCAAACGAAACCAACTATTACGGAGGGCCATAGTTAATAGGACCTACGGTACACACAAAAAAACCTATACACTTACCTATTTTTACTAACAATATTTGGTCCTATTTACTATGGTCCCCCGTAATAACTGCCGCGGCGACCAAAACAACTTGAAGTTGATGGTGAAGTTAAAAGAAAACGACTGGAGTTGATACTGAAGTTTAAAAAGAAAACACGCTTCATTTTTCTTATTTTCAAATGTAGGGGTCCGAGCGCCTAGTTCTGCCGCTCCGCGTGTGTCGAAAGAACTTGCTCCCGTCGTTCTCGTAGACTTCCTCCCAGTACCCCCTGCGGCCATATTTCTTCTTCCTCTTCTTCTTCTTGCCCGCCCCCTGTTTGTTCTCCCCCCCCACCCCCCAGTGCCGCGGCGGGAAAGCCTCGACGATCGGAAAGGCGGGCGCCGAGGGCATGGGCATCGCCGCCGCCGAGGCGTGCCACGGCGTGGTCGGCGGTTGGAACCCGGGCGGGGGGGGCATAGGCCACAGCTGCGGCTGCAGCTGCTGAATCTGGTGGAGCTGCTGCAAGTGCTGCAGCTGCTGATGATGATGATGATGTTCTTGAAATGGGAAGGAGTTATTGGCTAGATACTGGAGGAAGATGTCTCCGGTCGCCCTGTTCTGACTGAATTGAGAAGTGCGAAGACATTATTGGGGTTTGAGGGGAAGGACATAACCAAAAGAGAGGAGGAAGATGACAGGGACAAAATATTCAAATTTGCCAGACGGGGGGAAGCATGGTACATGGGTACATGCGTGCGCGCGTGCGAGCGGGCGGGTGGGCGGGTATGCAGGCTTTCGCGCGGCCTTTAGGACGGGCGTGGGTGTTGAGGGCTTGAGAGCGAGATCCTTTCCCCCCCTCTCTACCTATTGTTTGTTACCCCAGAACCCCAGAAGAGTACTGTTTACATCCGTTCTTCGAAGAAGAGAATGGTCTGCACGGGAGGCTGATTAGGGCTATGGTTAGGCTTGGGGCTTGGGTTCTAGCGTTAGGGTTAACCCCCTATAGAGAATGGTTGGTTTGTAGTTGTTGTTGCTTTGGCCAACCGCAGCCAACCTGAACCCGACACCTACCCCTATCCCTGACGCTAGCCCTAACCCTAACCCCTACCCGGCCGCGGTCTGTCTCGCGCCTGGGGTGTCAGGTGGCGTGACGCGGACAGGAGAAGAGCGGCAGTGCGACACGGGGCGGTTGCAACCGCTACACGAACCGTAGACACCAATGCACGGGGGGGCTGGGGAGTGGGTGGGGTGTACTCATTATCATGCATGGCCGTAGTCGTATGACCGTAGACCTTCGCATCCCTACAATGGTGAGGGCGGGGAAAGGGGAGTGGTGGAGGGGGGGCGGGCGGGGAGGAGAGGGGGGGGGGGGTGGAGGGGGGGGGGGGTTCGGAAGCGGGAGGATGTACTCGACATCATCCATGGCCGTAATCGTATGGCCATAGGGCACTCGCATCCCTACAATGCCCGGACGGAGCAAGTCGGGTTTCGCCGACCCGGCAGATATTGCTTGCACCAAGCGCGAAGAGCCGTGAGGTGAGAGGGGGACAAGGGGAGAGGGAGGGGGGGGTGTACTCGATAGGAGAGACGTGCTCGATCTCATGCATGGCCGTAGTCGTATGACCATAGACTCCCGCATCTCTACAACACCGGGACGGAGCGTGTCGGGTTTTCACGGACCAGGCAGATATTGCTTGGACTAAGCGCGAAACGCCGTGAGGTGTCCGGCGAGTCGCATGAAGGGTGAGCTGCATCTTACTAAAAATCGCTTGCAAGTGTGATGTGTGAGTGGGGGAGCAGTAAGGGTTCCACGGGAAGATGATCCACAGAAGAAGTGTGACACAGGTGTCTGTGCTTGGTCAAACTCAGACCTAGTTCTTTTTGGAGTTCTCTTATTTTATTGGTGCGAGGCTTGCTCAAAAGGGGCAAGTGAGAAGAGTGAGGAGAGAGGGGGGGGGGGGGGCACATGCTTTTTGAAGCCAGGAGAATCCTCTGGCTTCAACCGGCTATATTCTACTGGCAAGGGTGCATGCGTCACCCTCACTTCAATAGTGCAACGTCCCGTGAGGGTGCATGCGTTGCCCTCAACTCCAATAGTACAACACCCCGTAAGGGTGCATGCGTTACTCTAAAACTTCAGTAATACAACACCCCGTAAGGGTGCATGCGTTACTCTAAGCTTCAATAGTACAATAGCCCATAAGGGAACATACGATACTCTAAACTTCAATAGTACAACACCCCGTAAGGGTGCATGCGTTATTCTCAGCTTCAATAGTACAACCTACTAACCTGCATATCAGATTCTACAGGTATACCAGTCTGCGTGTCTACAGATATACTAACCTGCGTATCGACAGATATCAAATGGTAAACAGGGTACGACCCGACTAGAACAATAATAGCCTGCGTATCTACGGATATCAAATGGTAAACGGGGTACGACCCGACTGGAACAATAATATTTAACGGCCCCTACTGATGGTTGGTCTATTGACTACCAACCAAGGTACTCTATCACATTAGCCCACCCTGAATAGCCGTAGATGCAGATCCCACGACGATATAGAGATGGCTACTTAAGACATCAGAAAAATCGAAAGAGGGGGGGTCGAAGATACTGCTATTCAAAACAAACGACAGACTAACGAGATCATAGACCAACCCACCCAACCTCGTAAATGAGGCTAAGACGCCTCTGGTAGGAGCAGCAGTCGCGCTAGAGATGGAGAACGTCAAGGAAACGCAGTAGTGAAGGTACAACGGGATGTTCGTCGTGGTACAATACGTAACTAGGAATACCAAGGGGGGGGGGGAGGCGGCAACTGAGGGCCCGATGCGACCCGTCGTGGCTACACGCGGTGTAAGCTACGAGAGAGGCGGGAGAGACCGAGCCAGGTAAGGTACGACCTAGTAAGCGGGAGAAAAAGCCGGCAAAAATACTTGAGATACAAGGTGGACTTGCATGTGAAGACAGCTTCAGTGAGTAATTTAATTTCCGGTGTAGCCACTTGCAGAGACAGCAATGGGAGTACTATGCAACTGCCTCTTGGGTGTCTTACCACAAGCACTACGTGATACGATTACGTATTCCCCTTGTGCGGAGTAAGGGCTCTTCACCTCGCACAAATGATCTAACTCGACCACCAGCTCCGACTGACCGCCAAAAGAAAAGAAATAAAAGCAGTACCCTGGTTGTCTAGCTCAAATAGTGAGCGGCATGTTTTACAGTATCGTTGCCAACCGATGCCAACCCAACCTATATAGAACGGGGGGGGGGGGGGAGAGGGGGGTGTACTCGATATCAAGCATGGCCGTGGGGGGGAGGGAGGGAGGGGGGGGGGGCTCTTTGTGTGGGCACTGGTGGGAAGGGGACAGACAAAAGGAATTTCCTGGCGTTGTCTGGTCGACAGTGGGAAGCTCCGATGATGCTATCATTTCGAACTTGGTGAACGTGAACCATTATTCTCGATCCAGAGGGAAACAGGTCTGTGTGCATCATAGGGTGCGCTGTGGTTGCTGATCCTCCCGCAAGAATAGTGCGTATGATACGAAGCGATGATGTGTCTATTGTCTCACCAGAAACGGCGACCCGACTCGTCCTGCCAAAAGAGCCAAGGGCTGGCGGTCTCGGGCTCGCCTCCGTTGGGGATCTGTTGCCGGTCTACTGCTGTTGTTGTACGTCGTGGTAGGAAGTGGACAAAAAAAGACAACAAAAGACGCGATCGGCGCACAACACGAACGAAAGACGGGAAGAGGTGGGATTGATGTAGACGATATATATACTAAGTATGTGGATTATAATATAAGCATGCAGACGTACTCCTGTATGCATTGCATGCGCACAATGAACGAATTCGAGGTGGAGTAATCTCCGTATTTACGTACATATCACACGTATAATTGAGGCTTGTCGGACCCTCCGGGATCGTTAGAAACTTCCCATTTGATATACGTCTAGTGTATGAGTACGTATCAGACGTGAACAATAACGAACGGCTGGGGTCACCGGTTGGATGAAGATCAGGGTCATCACCTGCCTTTGTTTGTTTTTTTGGTCGAATGAGCGCATAATATGCTGTAATAATAAAACTTTACAGGTTATTGAAGTATCACACACAGCTTGCAAATATGAGTTTCGACGAAATCGTCGATCTCACGCCATCTCTTACGACAAACTGATTTTAATACTACAGTAGCCGGAAATAAATGGAGGTGTCAGCACCTTCGCAAGCGTGATTGATCCGGGAAACGGGCGAATCGGTCCCGCTCTTTTCGCAATCACACCAGCTAGTTTGCGAGAGGCACCCTACGCCGTTTCCCGTTTCTCCAGGATGCCAGGTCGATGCATGTGGCGGTAGTCGTCATACTTACTACTGTACGTACCACTTTGAGCGGAAATGCAATGGCCGTTGGAGTATAAATACAAATACTAAGCCGCCCATACATTTCCGTCCAGTGTGGTATGTCTTACGTCGGGCGCGATCGACAGGTATTTATCACAAAACACAGATAGATGCAGTACTTGTAGACTCGTATCGCACTCGTATGACACCCACCGGTGTTTGCAATGCGGGTGTGTCTGTCTGTGGTCCGTGTGGTCGAGTGCTCACCCTGGCAACGGCAGCAGCACTGGCAAGCAACAGTAGAATACGGTACGCGATACGCGATACGCGGTCTGCTGACTATGATCTACCTGGTACTCGGACGACCCAGCATCAGTGAATTCAAACTTGAACGCATGTGACGCATACAACATACGTATCACTCTGCACCCCAATATAGGTGACATTTATATATTAATATCCAATGCAAATGGTTTTTATGTTTAGGCACAGAATGGTACCGTGCAGAAAGATTTGTCCGCTGCTGCTGCTGCTACTACTACTGCTGTCAACGGGAGGCACTCCTTCTCACGTGATGAGGATGATGATGAGGTGATGTGCACGTGGCCCAACCTCCTGATCCCTGGTAGCGAGGAGAAGACCTGCGAGAGAAAGCCCATGTGCTGGTGTTGTGGTGTTGGTGCTGGGTGGTGCTGGTGGTGCTGGTATGTCGAGTTACACTGCTGTCTGTGCTGTCAGAAAAGTCGTCCGATCGAGCAACACCCTTTTGCTGCCGTCGTACAATAATAGTGATGTACCAGGTATCTATCTGCCGGCACGTAGAACTCTGGAGCAGGTAAGAAGCCCTCGGCCAATCCAAGCAGCGTGAGGTGTGTGCTGGTGGTATCGAGAGTCGAGACTGGAGTAGTTGTGGTGTTGGTTGGTTGTGGTGGGGAGAGTTTGGCAGAGTGTGAGCAAAGCGGGGGGCCTTTTTTCACGTTCATGTTTTTGTTTATTGATTTGCTCTACGCTCCGCCTTGGCGCGAATCCTGGGAACCGTCCTTATTACACCCCCCAGCAATGAATTTAATTGCTGGGGAACTTTTGAGGAAATTACTCTCTGGGTCTCTGAGCGGGCCTTGGGCCCTGGGTCTCGTGCATGGGCACCACAGGTCGAGCGTCGAAGGTGCGGGACTCGGAGGCTGGCTGCGCGAGGGAGACTTTCAAGTTTACTGCAAACAGAAAAAGACCCAAGCCTCTATACCCGCACTCGTTGCAGCAGTGGTTGCTGCTTCGACGACTCTCGTTACTGCTGTACAGCAGTCAGCACTCTCGTGCCTACCTGCTGTCTGGAACCGAGGTACGACTTTTTTTCTTTTTTTTTTCTTTTTTTTTTTTCATGATCACTTTTACTTTCTAGCCCACTCGTAGGAGGCTTTACCCTCAGCGATCTTCTGGACAAACCGTGGTCACAGGTGTCGTCCCTTCTCCCCCCCGTACGTGCCTTTATTTTTTATCGCGCATAGGGTTCAGCATTCCTACTGCTCGTCGATTTTCATCGAATGCGGGTACTATATTAATACTGCACAAAAATAGTATAGTGACCTCTTCTTCTTGCTGTTGCCCTAGAAACGAGGCCCTAGGTAGCGAGGCGGGTGTTCTTTGAGGTCCTACAGAAAATTCTCAGGAATATTCTAGTGGACGGTCCACCAACATCGTCGACCTATATGGTAAATAATAGTAGAGTTTTGTCTGTGTCAACCATTCTCGTCGTCGAAGACAAAGAGGTATACACGAACAAAGACCGCTGCGGGATCCCTCAACCCCCGACCCAAAATCACCCAACCGACAACAAACACGTGTGTATAGGGTCACACCACTGGACTGCTGTGTGTACTATTAATATTAATACTGCAAGTAAGTATTCTTTTCTGTGTCCCGCACTGCAGCAGTGTGCGGTGTGTGTCAACCATGGTGGCGAGCAACAACAAACTGGTAAGCTCTACTATTTTTAGGGCCACTCCTAACGAACAAAAAAAAATCACGATTAGTGAGATTTTTGTCGTGAATCGTGATTTTTTTGTCGTGAATAATCACGACAAAAAAAATCACGGGTCATCATGACGCCAATTTTTTTAGCTTTTCCCTAAAAAAAAAAACAAAATCACGATTCGTGACGTTTGTCGTGTCTCAAAATACGCCTGATCAAGGCACTACGCAACCCACGTGCACCAACGGTATCCGATGGTCGCTGTAGGGGCATGGCAGACTCTGCTTCGTACGCCGCTTGTGGACAACGGGCGGCTACCCAAAGACACCGCTGGGCGCGGGCTAACGAGGAGGTTGTGGCCTCGAAATTTCCAGGAGGAGGAGCCACTGCTGGAAGACAAACGCGAAAATGACCTGGGGATGTCACAGGTCAGGCCGGGCTGACGGCCTGCGAGATGGAATCTCGCGAAACGAGCTTGGCCGACGGCCGGTGAAGTTGGAATCTCGCAGGCTGGGTCAGGCTTCGGCCCGCAATTCGAATATGTCACGGGCTGGGCCAGGTGCGGACGGCCCAGCCCGGCCTGGCCGTGCCCCACTCTCGAGAGTTTGCTCCACACCCCCAAAAAACGTTGGGTTTGAAAGATCAGAACTTTAACTATTTGAAAATATCACGAAACGCGACGTTTTTCGGCTTTTTTCGTTAGAACTGAAATGTCACGGATCGTGATCTTTTGGCATGCCTAAAAATCACGAATCGTGATTTTTTTTCGGTTCGTTAGGCCAGATCTTATGCAATATTTTTTGAGTGATTGAAAAAGGCAGGAAGTCGGATTTTCCTGCGGCAAAAAGCCACACCAGATCGGTGCGCCATGTGCCGTCTTATGGTGTTTTTGGTTTTATTTCATGGGAGAACAAAAAAAAAAAGAACAGAACCGAGATCTTGAAGTTTCCTTGAACTCTACGTACGTGGACCACGACACGAACGAGTCGTTCACGCCGGGTTGGGCGATCAACCTTCACCACCAGCTCCTCCAAGGAAGGAACGGAACGTGGAACCTCCTGGGGAGCTGCGTAAGGGGTCGCTGGACCAGCAAGGAGCTCTCGCTCTCGCGGAGCATGAGCTGCTTGCGGCCGTCGTAGTCAGAAAAGAAGAACGTTAGATTGTTTTGATACTGCTGTAGTCTCGTCCTATTCGTATCCAAAGTTGTTTTGCCTAGAGCAGCTGCAGTTGGGCGGCCGCAAGGGACGCGATGGTGGCCAAGGTATTGATGCCCTCTCTCTCCGTAGTGACCGATGCACAAGTGCTGGAGCCCAGCTGTGTACAAGAGTAACCAAGCATGTAGCGTCGTGACCCATCATGAGCCCGGTCTGTAACATATACAAACTTGTACAATGCCTCCGAGGTCTTGTGCAAAAGCAAATTTTATCACTTTCAGAGTTGATCAGAAAAGGCTGTAAAAAAAAATCACTTCCTGGAATTTCATGAGTGATAAAATCTCGGAGGAACATTTTTTCCACCAAACAGGCCCCATAAGACATGATTTTGATAAAATCTGATCAGAAACGGGACTAGATACCCCGAAGCCTCCGTAAACAGCCATATAATCACCTCAAAAAAAATTGCATAAGATCTGGCCTTAGGAACGGCCCTTAATACTGCTTGTACGAATGAATGTACTCTGTGTGAGCCATCCAACCATGCCTGAGGGCGTATCTTAAGTCTTAACCCCCCCCAGAGAGCATTGGAACTGGAACGCACCGAATGGAATATTATTTTGCCGCATGAAATTGGTGCTGATTGGTTCTGGGAAACGAATATAGACTTATGCAGCCCGAGAAAAACAGTATACATATATATAATAATATCAAAAATTATAAAAATAATAATATCCAGGAAGAGGAAGCCCCGACCGAACGGGAACAAATAGCATAATGTTTGATGTAGATGGACACCACCGAAGATGGATGGATGGATGTGGACGCCAATTAGCCGTGGCATGTGCTATGGGGGGGGGTTGCAAACCGAAAAACTTACCCGAAACTGTGTTTGATAGGTGCTTTCACGTATTTTACACCCGGAGTCCGACCGAATCAGGCTCGCTCTTCTCGGAATACTTGCAGTCTTTTGGGGAGAGGTATATCTAGACCCGTTTTTCTTTTCTCCAGGGGAGTCGTTCCAAGTTTTTACGATGTTGTCATTTTCAGACAAAAAAATCAACAAGGCATTTTCAGATATATATATCGACGTTTCAGCCGAAAAAAGAGCCTCTTTTTCAGATAAATCGCGTCCGAAACTGAATAGAGGAAACTGGAGTGTATCCACATATTTTCAAAAACTGCTACCCTGAAGAAACGGCAAACGGCGTTGCATGCCTCTCGCAAAATGACTGGTGGGACTCCAAGAAACGCGTGCCCGATTCGCCCGTTTCCCTGGTCAAACACGCCCGCGAAGGTGCTGAAACCTCGATTTCCAGAAATCAAAACCGGTTTGCCATAAGAGATGGCCTAAAAGATATACCATTCGTACTGATTCGGCTGGTGAGGCCCAAGATTGTTGTGCATGGACCCAAACACGTTTTTTAGACAGGAACGGAACGAATGACCACGAGCAGCCTCGTTCCGTTCCGCTCGTTCCCATGCTCCTTGGAGGTTAAGACACGCCCAATCCAACCATGCATGGTGAAGGTGCTACAACTTTGACCGGGAACATGTAAGGTACGTTTTATATACTCTTATCAGAGTCCAAACGGATCTTATATATTATTATACCTTCGGTCAGAGCGGTACCTACCTGGTACGACACATACATATACATCGGACAGCTCATCGATTCCCACTTATTTGAGGGCTAGCAGTCTCGTTTTGGGGACAAAACCAGTCAAACTCTGAGTAGTTTGTCCCCAAAACGGGACCGCAGTAGTAGCACTAAAAGGGTCAATACTTCACGATCTACTTGTTAATTAATAATGTAGATATTTCACAGGATAGCACACACACTATTAGATCGACTCCTGATGATCTATCTATCTGTACCTGCATGATCTGGCTCGCTCATGTTAGTTGCCGGGTGGGAGCCGTATAGTATGCGTAATCTAGGGCGTGTTTCCCAGGTTTTGGATTTGTACCGTATAGAGATCCTGCAAAACATGAACAAATCATAACAGCAGGATAGGATCTGCTTACAATAGTAGTAGTAGATGATACATCCTAAAATAGAAGGTGGGCAAAAGACAGAAGTTCCAAGCGCCTTGAGGACCATCAAACGTCCGGCAAGGTGCGGAGGATATATATGCCTACGTTCTGGGGATTTTGTGTTCTTTCTTATGTCCCGAAAGGTGCTCGGAAGATCTCTCGGTTTAGATTTTGGCGTCTACATATACATACCAGGTACATAATAACTACGTCCTGTGGGCTTTCGCGGGTATTTTCACGTTCCAAATGAGGCTTATGGTAGAGCGCCTGTTTTTGGCAATCGACAATCGATCAGTTTTTTTTCCGTGGTAAGGAGGCGCAGACACTAACTGCATACTAAACAGCGGAGGCGGAACTAATGATGTCAATCAACGTTTCGGAGATGGGGGTTACCTACCTCTCCAACTTCAAGATGAAGTTGCGCATCAAGTCCTGAGCCGAGGAAAACGGACATGATGACAACCACGGGCATCTATACCAACAGCGTCGATCCACTGGAGACATGAAATGCATTTTATCCTTCACTAAAGCTGTTCAGTCTTTGTAAAAGTGGGCAGAGCCTCCCTTCCTTAGTCAACTAACTAATCACTGGAGAACTGCTATCGCGTTGATTGGTAGCGTATGCCGTCCATATTCCGTGCAGCAATGACCGTCGTTGTTCGCGTACCGTAGTCGGCACCTAGTTAGGGTCCATTGTACCCAAGTCAAATTGGTGATTTCGATTGAATCGTTGAACTGTAAACTTTGCTACGTCTTCTCCAGTACCTCACGATGTATGGCAGGTAGGGAGCTGCTACCTAGATGAGTACATAGACGAGGGGTGATTTCTCTTAATATTAAAACTGTAGTCTTCAACAAGCAGTGAATCGCTTGCAGTGCCACTTCGTTCCTTCGTTCACGGGCGATCAGGGCATCGGTGGGCTGTTCGGTCCTACTATGCTTGTTGCGGAATGGACGGAGTCACTAGACCATGACGAGCACCTGATATTCCTTGCTTGACCCGCTGAGCGAAATATTCCAGTATTACTGTAGTGTCTACGCTAGTTGCTTAACTTGTTTATCACATGCAGAAGTACGTATTGATAGATAGGACCAATATGCATCATAACGCAGCTGAACATAGTCAGTTGAATTGCCCTGATTGCGACTCCATTCTTTAAACATAGCAGAAAACGAGCTGATTCCTGCGTGAAGCATTCCCTGCAACAGTGCTCATCGTTGCGTGCGTTTCGGAAATTGTGACATGTACATGGCGCCAAAAAGCGAACACGTTCTCAGAGAGTTTGAACACGTTCTCAAAGAGTTTGAACAATGATTCGATTGAATTCGATCTTGGTAAATTTGACCGCATACTTTGACTCCATCGCCGCCATCGAGGGGTCGTGTTAGAGATTGGTCGCTGCTCGGTGACACACTCATCTGGCACATGATAGTACACATGGCAGCAGCAGAAGGTATCTACAACATCTGGTACATGTGTATAGATTGGCCGGCATGTGACATAGAGGCCGTGATAAGTTTCAGGTCAGCATGCAGCACCAAATCGGTATTGGTGCGATGTTCCCCAGTGTGCCCTTTTTTAGAGATTGATTGGACGGTTGTACATACGAGGGAGTTGACATACACTTATCAGCTGCGCAGCACCATCCGACAGAGTGTTTCTAGTTAGCGAGAAAAGGGGACACGGCGGAACCGGCGCGCGATCGAAGGGGAGGCAGTGTGACGTGCAAATGGTAAGCAAGACGGGCCCGACTAATGAAAAGCCGCGCGCGTCCCAAGAGAGGTCGAGCGACGGTGGGATGGACGCATGACCACACATACTCAATAGGTGATGATTCTCTTGCGCGCTTTTTAGAAATTTACGGAAACTGCACAAAGATGTGGTTCGGAAGACGGACTTCCAGGCAAATCCCGGAGCTCAACGCACAAAGCACCCCAGAAGCTGGGGATAGGTGCAGGCCGATCACCTGTGTTCCGGCTGTCGGTGCTCGTGGGCGTACGGGAGTCCATCGTCTGGGATCGGGTTGATGCAAAATATATATTTTTCGAGAGTCAAGCTTGAGGAAAAATCGGACAAACCACACACGGACAGACAAGACAGTCAAGAACATACTTTTTCTTCTATAGAAACCCCAGAAAACTGGGGAATTGGCGAAAACAATGCGTTACACCCCGATATACGTGCGTTCGGGTGGTTTTATACTACCGTCCCCTATCGTGCTTAACACACAAAAGCAGGAGAAGCAACGAATAATACAGAACAGTCTAAAGCAGGTACCAGGTAGAATAGCAGTATCATGAGGGGAACAAACATGACGGTATCAGAGCACGATGTTATGCCGTTGTACCGGCATTCGAAAGGGCCCGAGCAAAAATAGTTTAGTTCACTGACATCATACTGATGACGATGTTGACAAGGTTGTACACATTGTAGGTGGAATGATAAATGAGGCTATCATCGTTGTGCTGCCCCGTTTTCACTAGTTGTTCATGGGAGCGGTAAAGGCGGCTCCCCTAGCCCCAACCGTACTACAGCTGCAGTACCCGTATATCTACCGCAATTTTTATCCCACACTAGTTCCAAGTAAGGTCCTCCCCAAAACGTGCGCACAGCTCTAAAGGGCAGGGGTTATGTTAAATGGCGGGATAGGACGAAGGTGCGCGTACGTATAGTACGTAAGATACATGGTACAGACAGTGTAAAGGCTTGTAGGAATCCCGATAATTTAGTATAAAAGTTGGTGGAACAAAGCCACATCCAGTTGAAGGTCGCCGGGCTTGTCGTGCTCGACGACCGGCACAACAAGCGCCGACAAGTTGCGTGCGCTACGTTTGTCTCTCGACTATGTGCCTGACAACAACTGTGTCAGCCCCCGATTGATTAATTGATGATGGTGAATTGAGTGTGCTGAGCGTTAACGCTAAATCCTTCCTCTCTGTCATGCACAAGTGTTTGACGAAGGGGTTATTTATAGGAAGATGCCCAACAAGTATCGTACGCAACTAATTGTTGCTGCTTGAAGTGGCTCACGTTGCCTATCCGATGTTCAACGGTGTAGCGGAGGGGAGAAACTCTCGTCCCAGCACTTAAGACACAAGACAAGCCCGATCTCAGGCATCATTAATCTCCAGAGAGAGAGGGAAAAAAAGGGACGCGAGAGGTCGATAGCAAGCAGTATGGTTCCTGTTGGCTGTTTTTTTATGTGGAAATCCCTTGATTCAGTAACACAACACACATACACGCATACAAGTATATGAGGTGTGTTCACACTGCGTTTCTTACACGCAACACACAGGAGTGTAACTTACGCCCTCGTCAACGTTGCTCCTCCCGATCATTGACCCTCTCTGCCCAACCCAATCACCGCCCGGCACTCTTTGGGTTGGTTTCCATCCCTGATCGGACGAACCGCCGCAAAGTCTGTTTAAAAACGCAGTTAGTCTTTTCAAACGCAGTTATTTCTGTGTTGAAATTCTTTTTTTTTAAAAAAGGGCGAATCACACGCCAAGCTTCAAGCGCGAATCGCGGAAAGCAATCAACCCTTCTTCCCCAGCCGCCATGTACCGGTATACTACCCCGCCCAGCAACACAGATTAAGCGTATCTACGCCATTGAGCAGCTCTGGTGGTTGGCACCAATTCGACGCTCTTCCTGCTCCTTCTCTTGGGTATACTACTGCCTTGTTACCCCCGTGAGACGCTGTATGCATGTACCGCTTGAAGAAGATGTGCCGTGCGCGGTGCTTCTATCGTTCGGTTGCTCCATCCTTACGCGAGGCGTGGTGCGGTACACAAGACAGTTCCCTCGCCATCCATGTATGTAGATTAGCTAATTCACGATAACACACCCTTTCATGCCGACTATACCCACACCTTCACCCTGATCGGTTTATAGTTTATCACATAAAACGATGGACGGTGCCTTCGGAACTGGTTCAACTCGCAGATTCAGAAGACCGCTATAAACCAATACTAAGTATGTACCCAACATCTTTCTTATCGCACGTAGTCGCAAAAATCACCTAAAGACCATGAACCAGGTAAAAACACAAAGAAGTACTGCTGTACCCCTCCCTCACCCCGCACTGCCTGTCGCCCAGCAGCCAGATACACTAGTGGAACTCCCCCATGCGATCCAGCACTCAGCGGGCTAACGCACTACGCAACACCGCGGCTCGCTGCGCTATGCCGTGCCACGTGAGCGCTCATCACACCCGCACCCACTGCAGTTACCCCAGCCAGCGATTTACCGATACACACTGCTCTCAGCTCTTGCCGTCCACAGCCACCGGGAATATACATCGAAGTACCCCCTGGATGGACATGCTCAAGTGTCTCTACGTACTCCCCCGATCGTCACACCCGTCATATCCCGTTCGACACGTTCGATCAACCCAGTCAGCCAGGCATCCCAGATCCCAGCACTACTGTATAACAGGGATCGCGGAGAGAGAGTCATTGCAGCACTCAATTCGTCCATGCGATCCATGATACCATCCACCTACTACATCCAAAAGACAAGAGTGCGATACATCAGTACGTACATACCACCGTACGGGAGTCCTTCGCTTTGGAAGCGCCAAACGAGACTGGTAGACAGTACGGGGTACAGCCACACCAACCATTTGCACTCAACACGAACGCAGGAACACGCACGCACGTAGCAAGCACTCACCTCAGCGGAGAAACATGAAGAATAAAAAATAATCCAGCGGGTCACGGCTCTTTCCGGCCGGCGCGCGCCATCCTACACATACGAAAAACCCAGTACAAAAAAGAAAGAGAAAAGTCGCCACACAAAAAGTGTACTAGACAAGCAACAAAAAAAAAATGCGCGGCGCACAGCAAGTCGGCAACAACATACTATACCAGGCACCATATTTACCGACGCCCTTGCTTTTTGTACATCGCGCTGCCGTTGACTCATAAACTGGATCCAT
The DNA here is from genome assembly GCA_031763025.1 of Macrocystis pyrifera. NCBI lineage: Eukaryota > Phaeophyceae > Laminariales > Laminariaceae > Macrocystis > Macrocystis pyrifera. Next base: position 8,314,075 of record JASSKH010000028.1, read on the forward strand.
CCACACATACAACGGTCCTGGTACTATCGTAGTTGTATCTGCCACACACCCCTTCCACAACAACAACAAAAACGCACGCCAAGCAGGGCCAAGCGAGACTTTAACCTCAAGTATCCGACGTACAGCAGTAGTATTATTTAATTCAGACCAAACGAATGGCGCAAAACATAGTAGGGCAGCGGAGAATGAACAAAATAAGCAAAAAAAAAGAGAAGAAAAATTCGACACATTTTATTTATTTTTGTGTTTCCTCTCCTTTCTTTTTCGATGTTTCCTTTGTTTCCTCTCGGAAATACCCAAAGAAGGCACCAGTACTGGTACGGGTATACCCCCTACCAACATGGGCATACCCTACCAGTACTGGTACGGATATAAATACCCAGTATATGATACGTATCAACAATTATTATAGGCCACCTCCCGCCCCCCGCCCCCCCTCCACCTGGTGCAAGCAATGTCTGCCTCATCGGTAAAACCCCGACGTTCTCCACCCCCTCGGAAATGTAGGGGTGCGAGGTTCTATGGCCACAAGACTGCGGCCATGCATGACAAAGAGTACACCCCACCCCGGCGCCCCCCCCCCCCCCCCACTCCCCCGTCAACTAGAGGATTCTTACTACTTGAACGGGTCCATGGGCAACTTCCTGCCAGAGGCCGTGTTCTGCCAGTACTTCGTCCCCTCCGAGCTGTAGTGCCTCTGCCACGTGCCCTTCTTCTCAAGCTCCTTCCTCGCCTCCTCCGACTTCCTCTTTTTCTCGGCGTGGATCTGTTCCTTCACGTACTCCGGCACTTGAACCGCCATGGGCACCGCGGGCGCCGCGCCGCCCGTGTTCCAGGGGGCCACCGGGTACATCGCGACCGGCGAGCGGCCGTAACCTCCCGCCGGGGAGTGCATGTAGGGCCCCGGCGGCACCATGTACCCCGGGGGGCCGACGGGCACGGCGGCGGCGGCGGGAGCGGCGACGTAACCAGGGTCCCTGGCCAGGTTCGGGTTGAAGCCGTTCTGAGGCGCGGCGACGTTGTTGCCGTACGTCACTTGGCCGGTTTTGCGGTTTTGCCTGTGTTCGGTGTGGGGAACAGAGGGAGGGGGGAGGGGAGAGAGAGAGGGGGGGGGGGGGGGGGGGGGGGGGGACAGTGTGGAGGGGGGAGGGGCGATAGAGGGAGAAGTGAGCTGTGGAGAGAGAGGAGGGTGGAGGGAACAGGGAGGACGTGAGATAAGTGCAGCGTTGAGGATCGGCGCAGTCGGCGAACCCTTGAAAGTATCACGGACCGTATTATTTTAAGTGAGGCAACGAACAACATACACACGTACCGGTAGATGTATGCCGGTTCTCGGTATCTATCTACATATCTCATGGTGACGGCGGTATGTTTTTATCGCCGGCGAGCGGTTGAAAGAAGGATCTGTTATCATGATATCTGGTACCTGGTGCGATTGTTCTGTAACGCCGGACGTGCAGAGCAAATACTTCGAACTAGATGCTAATCCAATGCGCATTTGTTGTTATTACTCCTACTACTCGTACTATTGCTACTACTACTGCTGCTGCTACTACTGCTGCTGCTGCTGCTACTACTACTACTACTACTACTACTACTACTACTACTACTGCTGCTGCTGCTGCTGCTGCTGCTACTACTACTACTACTACTACTACTACTACTGCTGCTGCTACTACTACTACTACTACTACTACTACTACTACTACTACTACTACTACTACTACTACTACTACTACTACTACTACTACTACTACTACTACTACTACTACTACTACTACTACTACTACTACTACTACTACTACTACTACTACTACTACTACTACTACTACTACTACTACCACTACTCCTACTACTACCACTACTACTTCTCTTACTACTACAACTACTACTACTTCCTCCGACACACAAGTAAAGTCGGTTATGTTTACACCGGCCCTTACGAAGCCGTGTCCGATGCCTTTGGCGATGATATTTTCGAAATCTTCGCCATTTTTTGAGTTGAACCCCTTTTTTTTTTTTTTTTTGCGGAGCCTCCTACATTGACCAGCGGCCGAAAAAAAATCAGTCGACCGAAAAACGGCCGTATTTCGTCCCTTATTCAGGGGCAAAAAAACACCGGGAAAAAAAAAAGGAGTCCTCGTTGTCACTGGACGCTAGGTAGTCCCACGCGGCGCTGAAGGCTTCCGCGTCATATTTTACCTCCCTTTCCAACGTCCCGGCCCTCTGCCGTGCCGATAACCCGGTATGCTCCACACGGAAGTCGTTATCGCCCAACTTACGAAGTGTTTGATTGTAAACCTTAAAAAAAATCTCGAAAAGAACCTCAAATTATTGGCCAAGATAGGAGTATTTTGACCCACACATTCTCAATAACTCGATTTTTTTTCTTTTTTTCACGAGCATCTCTGTGACTACTGTATCTTTGCAAAGAACTTAACTACAGCATTGTGCACATTTATGGGCTGTGCCCCATAACCGACCTTACTTATATGTCGGAGGAAGTATTAGTATTACCACTACTACTACTACTACTGCTACTGCTACTACTGCTACTACTGCTACTACTACTACTACTACTACTACTACTACTACTACTACTACTACTACTACTACTACTACTACTACTACTACTACTACTACTACTACTACTACTACTAATACAGTAATAATACTATTAATAGTGCTACAAATCCCCGGCACACACGTGTAGCAGGTACTATTTACTTCTGTGCGGCCGCGGGCGGGTGTCGAGCTTGCGGCGTGTTGAAGGCCTGGGCTTTGATGTCAACATCTATTCCCACCAGGTGTACAAAACAATCCGGGGAATATTTGTCATGACAGTCATCAGGTACTGCTGTATATTTTGAGCGCGAACGGCGTGTCCAAATTGATGCAGCCAGCGACGACAGACAGCGGACGGCACGCAGGTGGCGCAAGAATCCAAGCAGAGCAGCATCATCAATCAAATAGTAATATTAACAGTACGTTCATGCCTGGTGTAGACCATATTATTAACACCTCTCGGACACCAATTTCCAACAGATATCGATCCGACCGGCGATGTCTATAAAGCCCGCGCATGGCTTGTACGAATGGTATCAGGCGGCACGCGCTCCGGAAATAGCAGGAGGCGTGTACACCTGCTGACAAGTGAATGGTATTTACAGAGGTTTTGTGTTCGGTGCCTAATGTCGAACTCCCGACTCAAACTCTTACCCCTACAACCAGAACCCTATGCCGGTGATCAGTGCTGGGATGCTGTGCTTTGTAAGGTTAATTCGGCCGGCTTTGATACTGCTGTCGTGCTTGTAGAAAGGCTCCTAGAGGTTAATTCCGCCCGCTCGAGATGCTGTCGCTCGGAAAGACTCTACAGGTTGAATGAGTCGCGTGCAATACACCCCTTAACCAACCAGCGTGCGCGCAAATGGCATCACTACTATTCACGACCAGCAGGTGTCCCACCATTCAAAGGCAGGACCGTTTACTGCTGAAATAAGACAGGTATAGTCTGCATCTATAGGAACACCCAACCAAACCGTCCTCATACATTCTGCGCATCGAAACATGCCGATGCGATCGATAGGCATCGGATCAACCTTCGGGCATATATATAATCGAATAATCGAAGTATCACACAGAGCTTGCATTAAGATGCGTTTCAACGAAATCCTCGATCTCACAGCTGTCTCTTTAATTTTATAAGCTTTGGGATCCAGCTCTCGTGATCGTATTGCCTGGTGGAACGTCTGAGATGGAACAAGGAGCTGTAGGATCGAAATGCGCCACTCGCTAGCCTGCCTGCAGAAAACACGAACATCACCTCCTGTGCTGTTGGATCACCTTCTGCTATTTTACAGGTGTGTGCTTGCTGTGTTTTTCATATATCAAGAGCAGAAGAGGCCAAGAACATGTACGATAGTGAGATTCACCAAAAACACGTACTTGTACGTCAAGACCTGCTGCAACATTTACAGGGAGAATTAAAAAAATTTCCGGTGTCTTGGTGTGTATGTCACGTGTGAACTGCTGTAAACCAACTTTCGACTGTCTTGTGTACCCCGGCCCTCACGTGTCGATCTGCTGTTTCAGTGCGCGAAATGGTACCGGCCGAAATCAATTGGAAATCGAACTAGCTGTAAGTATTATCGTCTCGTCGACCCTGGTGGCATCCAGGGGAGTCTCTGGCCAGTAGTCAATCGCGAGGGAAGTAATGGAAAACGCGCGCGGTTCACGCAGCTTGCAAAGTTGAGTATCGACCGATCTGCCGATCGGTTGAACTCACAGCTGACGTGCTTTCTTAGTTTCTTATAAAAAAAAATATAAATTAGTTAGCATCGGAGCTGTATCATATATCGTGTACCAGGCACCAGGTAACAGTTGATCCTTTCAGGACTGCAGTCCCGTTTTGGGGAAAAACTACTTGAGGCCCATTCTTATCGGGGAACTTTTTTTCCAGAATTTATCAAGTTTGGAAATAATTGGAAATATGTACGAATCAAGATACGGAGGCGCCCTGTCACAAATTTGTGAAGTTCTTCGGAAGAAGTAAAAAAAAAATCAGGAAAGTTAGATTTCACACATAGGAAAAAAGTATCAGGAAAATCTGGGAGATTATAAAAAATTGAGCGAAAAAATAAGGAAATTATGGAAAAAAAAGCTCTCCGACAAAGAATTACCGAATCTTACTACTATAACTTGAGTGGTTAGTCCCCAAAACGGGACTGCACGCCCCTGGGACGAATTTCCGACACGAGTTTCTCCGAAATTAGCACGACGAAAACGGTGGCGATGTGGGAAGATCTCGTCGATATCTAAATCCCACAGACAAAGACACACCACGCGCTCGGCGTTTGCGCGTTTGCACCCTCCCCTTCCCTCCCCTCCCCCCGCTGTCGAGAGCAAACCAGAGTGGAACTTTGTCCGAGGGGGGCATGCTGTCTTATCGCCCGCGTGATGCGGCGGCATGGAATGCGTGCACCGCTACAAAAGGGGGTTGCTGAACTCGGTCACAACAACACGCTCGCAGCATATATATGGTATCATACCCCCCCCCCCCCCCCCCCCCCCTCCCCGTTTTTTTTTTTTTTTTCTCCCCCCCCCCCCCCCCCCCCCCGCGCGCGCGTGGGTTGACGCCTCTTTTTTTTTCATGTGCATGATGAATGATATTAATACTACTACCACTCTAACCCATTATATAAGCACTGGTCTTACAAAAATTATCAAACCAAACAGTGCTTATATTTCGGGACAGAGCGGTATTACGCGGGAACATACCGTAGTACAATAATCAGAGCCAAAGCTGGTGTGTACAACGTGGAGGGATACGTGTTTTTCGGGTCCAACTGATTACTATTACGGTGGTCTATAGTTAACAGGACCTATCGCACACATAAAAACCCACCAGGTATATAGTTAGGTATTTTTACTAACAAAATTTGGTCCCGTTAACTATGGACCCCCGTGATACTTAAAATACCATATGGAGATAGCCCCATACTCGTATTACTGGGGGGCGTATGATCAGAAGTAGAGCTTGACTCTTACGTGCTGGTGTTCGAGATTTCGTCTGATTGGCTTAGCGTCAGGGTTAGGGCTGTCTCTGATTAGCCTAAGATTTCGTCTCCCCGAATTCGGAAAATAAATAATTGTTTCACGTCTCCCGGAATTCGGAAAATAATTATTCGTGCACTGAAACGTAGCTATAGTTTTTACGCGACCGCTGTACCCACACAATCGCCATTTTTTTGTTTTGAGCGGAAACTATTTTTTTCCCCCAATCGCCATTCTTTAGGGTTGGGGTTATATAGATCTGTTCGTCTTGTATAAAACAGCCAATCAATGTACCTGGTATGTCTTGACCATTTTCTCGAAATGTTGCGTCGTCTTCACCATTTTGGACGCAACATTTCGAGAAAATGGTCAAGACACACCTGGTACATTGATTTGGTTGTTTTATACAACTCAAAAAGAGGAAAAGACTCGTAGCCCAAAATAATGGTTGCAGATGGCTATTACGGGGGACCTAGTAAATAGGACCAAATATTGTTAGTAAAAATACGGAAATATATAGGCTTTAGTGTGTACCGTAAATCCTACTTACTATGGTCCCCGTGGTAGTACTTATTTATTTATTTATTTTAATCATTACTTTTATGTTACGTGTAAAAAGGCGGTGTGGATATTTCCAGCCTAAAACTATATACTGCTGTGTACGTGCCTTTATTTTTGTTTTTTGTCGCGCATAGGTTTCAGCGTTCTCGTCGATTTTCATCCAATGTAGCTATTAATATTAATAACTCACGCTCTCGCCCTTTCCGAAACGTGCGTAACCATTTTGTTTTTCGCAAGAAAAAGTCTCTATTAATACGAGGACCAGCATGCATTGGGTGAGACTCGAACCCACGAAATTAATCTGTGTAACGGATCTTGATAGGCACACGGACCACCCACCAAGCCGCCGGGGACCCCTTTACGATTCCCCAACGGTCAGAGTTTCAGTGACGACCTAAATAAGCCGCCCGCCGGCCAGTGCCGGCGGTGCATAAAAGTCAAAACAAACAACAGCAGCAAGGGTGACAAACCTGCAGGCTGCAGCCACATGGGCTGGGGTGGTAACGCACGTACGTACCTTCTTACAGCAGCAGTACAGCAGCGGTGGTACAGGCACAGGTTGATCCTAAATATTTGCAGTTGATGGCGACAAAGTGTACCAGGTAGACTACAGTAGTGGTCCAAAACGGCAGGCAGGTGTATCGCATCGCGCACGAACGTCGTCGAGGTGCAGCATGAATGAATCAACATGGTATTTTATTGTGGGGAATCGACGCTTCTTTCACGACTCACCAGCAGAGACGGCCATAGGGGTCTTGGACCTGCACCCACTCCGGCTTCTTGTCCTTTTTGTCCTTTTTCTTGCCGTCCTTCCCCTTGCCGTCCTTCCCCCTGCCGTCCCTCCTCCCCTTGCCCCCCTTCTTGCCTCCCTCGTCTTTTGCGGGGAGGGGAGCGCACAACAGGAGCGACACCAGCAGCGGCAGCACCAGCAGCAGCAGAGAGAACAGAGCAGGAGAGAGGGGAGCGGCCAAACGGACAACATTGACATGGCATTATTGATCGAGAAAAAACACGTACGTACCAGTATGAATTTAACATCGCGTAGGGGACCGCGGGTTGACCCCTTGACTGACCGGCCCTTCGAGACTAAAATTGGTATAATAAGGGCACAGCATGCCTTGACGCGTCACGAAAAACAGTCTGCTGCGTACCTGGTATACGTGTCACAAGCAACTTTGGTTTCGAACGGATGCAAAGGGCTTGCCTCACGCGTACACACACCACACACGCACAAAACACGCAGGAGGGTGTACACGTCTACGTAGCTCACGCATCCTGTCATGTATCAAATATGAGACTGAGGAGAGGGGTGCCACCTGCCGGTCGCACGAGAGGAACAATTATAAAAAAAGTGTTGCAAAATCATGTAACAATCATCAATATGAGTATACTGCTGTAGATACCCTCTCTCTGCTTTCAGTATATTGCGGGCTGCTCCAAAAGTTTTTTGCAGATGATTTTGGAGCAGAAAAAGCGTACCACAACAAACAATAACGACGCCGTTCAAAGCCGTAGATAGATGCATACGCCGCACCACCACCAGCAGCGTGCGCCCTCGGGCTCTCACCATCTGACGAAGACGAGGAAGAGCTGTCGCTATTATTGTTGTCCTCCTCGTACGGACGGTGCTCCGAGACCCTCCTCCTCAGTAAATGCTTCGTCACAAAATTGTTTCCGGACATCTTTTTTCTGCTGTTGTTGCGGTGCAGCTGTTGTTCGTGCTTCTGTAAAAGTCAAAACTGGGTGTTCTCTCCGCTGTGTACTGTGAGAATCGCGATTGTTGCCGTCCTGATGCACTGGCGATGACGCAATGTTGTGCTTCCTGTCCTGTTCCTGTCTGTTGTGCAACCCGCGGCGATGCGATGAGTGTGGTGTCGGGCAGCAGTGTGTGCTGAGTGGGAAAAATGTGGGCTGGTGTGGGTGTGAGCTGGATGTGGAAAACGAGCTTCAAGTTTGGGAGCAAAAAGCAAAACGCGAAAAAGGCTCTCCTCAACCATGGCAGGCTTACTAAAAAAATGAAAAAGTGTTAATGTACTTTGAAAGATATTTCCTGGAAAATATTTGTGGACACTGGCCTCCAGCTCGGGTAGAACTAAGGAAATCGAATCTTTAGTACTGAGAAAGCCTAACAGGACCAGGCGCAAGCTCGGCGCAAAGCTTTTCGTTCGAGTTTCAAGCATTAATACCACATACTGTTGTATGTACCTGGCTGGTGTATATATACCCCAGACCAGAGAGGAAATACGGGAGAAGGGGAAGATTAGAGGGGAGAGGAGAGCCGAGAGAGGAGAGAAGGAAAGCACCCAGTACCAGGTATTAATACTACGTTGTGCTGCTGCGTACGAGTACTATACGAGGGAAGGTAAAAATTGCAGTAGTACCGGATGTACTACTTACTTACACTATTATTTATACTTACTATTAACATTAATACTGCACGTACGTGGTGTAATTCTTACGTACGGCAGCTAGCTGTATCCACACCAGGCACATAATATAATATATATATACACTCAAATGAATAACGTACGTACCGGGTTACTATTAATAGTAGTGTGAAGTGTGAAGTACCTCTCGTCGCGCAACCCCGTATTGAGGTCTTAGGCCATTGGGCTACTCGTAAGAGTATAATAACCAGTCACGACCCAATCTAGGCTTATAGCTTGCAACACTCTCCCCTCTCCTTCGAAACGGCGGGGTCCGGTCTTCGTATGGGGCCGTACGTGTGACTATTAATATTAGTCCGCAGTCCCAGGGAGAGTGGTTTATCAATCAGAATCTTCACACGAGGGAATTCGCTTCTCTTTATAAAGCATTTCCATGGTGGACGCGTGTGAGATTCAAACTCAAGCCCACAATGATCCGTGTCCTGCCGACGACGCCATTTGTTGAGGTCTTTCTTATTATACCTGATAGTCTTTGTGGGCTACGTACTTTACTGGTAACAGGTTAACCAATCACCTATCCAATCTAAGATTTAGAACACTGTGACGTATTTCTTTGTTTTCACTTTGGGTGATTTCTTCCTTTCGCCTCCGCTTAGAGTTCTGTCTCTCTCTACTTTGGTCTCCCTTTTAGTGGTTGTTCTCAGCGAACACTCCCTCTTCGTAGTACTTGGGTCTTATTACGAGATGTGGGGGGATCCATAGCCTCATTTCTTTTGTTTCGAACAGCCGCATCTTCAACCACCTTTTTCCTGGCCGTTTGGAATGAACTTTGTCATCACCCTCCGACCATCTTGTGGTCTGCATATACGACTATTCAGGGTGGGCTAATGTGATATGGGTGGAGTACTCATGGGCTATAGATATAGATAACATGTTGCAGTCTTGTAGTCTCACGAATACGAGAACAATCCGAAGAATGGATTAACCCGGCGGATATTCCGTTAGTCGAGAGTAACGTTCTTTTAGGAGTGTTCCCTAGGGCGGATAACCCGTTAGACGAGAGTAATGTTCCTTAACGCAGATAGGACCACGAAGTGAGAAGTTCTTATCATAGCAGAAGAACGACCGGTAGCCATAGGAAAGTTCTGTAGGCGTATATCAGGTGAGAGGAATTTAGGAGAGCTTGTGGCGTGGGGTGGGACGAGTATATCTGGGCGTCGAGTCCCTCCCCCCCTCCTCTCACTTCTCTACCAGAGCACCTCCTCAGCTCTCGCCATCAATAAGAAGATCTAAATCAGAAGAAGCACTGCTTTCCAGCTGCCAGAACCACCTGCGTCCCTTACCACCACCCTATAACGGCCACCGCTTCACAACACCCGCCCCTTTGAAATGGCGATGAGTCTCAGATTGATACACACCAAACATAAAGTACACATCCAGCCCTGCGCGCTCAAAAAGCGGCACCACGAATGAACAAACACTACTTACACTGGCTACTGACTATTAATACTATGCACGCACGTACAAGTATCAATAGTGTAAAGTCATCTGCTCGTACGTGAGGTCACAGAACACACCAACCAAACATCTCCACATGTATGTGTTGATTGTACTCAGAAACACGACATATAAGATCCATGGTAGATCGGGGAGTTCCATGCCGGAAAGGGATTCCGGCAGTAGGGTATTGGGATATCGGGGTAATGTGTGCCCACCAATGCCACTCGTCAGGTGTAACCCTATACTGCATATGAGGCGGTCAACTCGACAGCGAGGATGTAATACAAGGGGAGTTCCGATTCATGTCTGGAGTCAGCCACGCGTTCCCGTGCCAGCTGCGCCTATACCTTTAGAGATCAATCAACAGTATGTGATATCAAATGATAGGACGGGAGGGACGCACATACAAAAGTTCGCAATGGTTGGTGCGACTGAGTGTTGGTAGATATATGTACGAGAGCCTGGGATCTGGGATATTCCCTGGCATATGCATATTATTCTCGTAGCGGAGTGGCCGCAAATGACAAACAGGTTTTTATTACCTACAAATATATTCTTCGTAGCTGGTACTGCTGTGGTGGCGGCCCTATTTTGAGACCCCGAGAGAGCGACCGAAACAATTATATAACTTTTTTTATGGTATCCCCTCTCCGGTTGCGGCGTTAAGATTTGTAGCAAGTGTAAGATCAGGGGTTCAAGGCAGTATCATAACACAAGTGCCCCCTCATCATACCTGGCAGGCGGTAACGCCTGCCTGGCTGATGAATGCCTCGCGCCCCTGCATTCAGAAGACATCCGGCGAGCAAGCCAGCAACTAATACAAGAATGATAACCCCCAAGCACCTTGTGTGAGTGACCAGAGCAGAGGCAGAAGCACCACCTGCATGGCAAGCAGTAGTCGGTCCCTAAGTCCATGCTGTACTGTCTTTGAACTTGACACTTTTTGGTAGAATCAACCATCTGCGAGCGGTGTGAGCGCCCATCAGCAGTATACGGGTATAGAGTCACGTTGCGCCCGCCCGTACCTTACGATTCCTTGCATTCTGATGTATATATGCAAGTCGGACACCAACTTAACTTGTATCATCCCCCAAACACGCAGTGACCGCCGTTGCTGTAAACGCCACTTGTTATCGTTGATTTTTTCCTCTCAAGTCCCACAGGGGGGTCCAGAGGCTTGTCGCGAGCAGCTATTGCTGTACAGCAGTTGTCACTATTGATATACCAGATACCTGGTACAGAGGCGAGCTCGATGTCTTCGACCAGAAGTATAAGCGGATGATGTTGGACATTGAAAGAGGTGGCGCTTTCTGTGGGCCAATATGAAGAAAAAAAGACGAAAGAAAATATGCGGGGGGAGTGGACGTCAAGCAGGTGCGACCCCCGGCGATCGAGACTTCCTCTCCTGGCGACCCAAAGGATGAAAATGATGGTGGTGTACAGCGACCCCAGAAGCAGTCCCCGAAACCCTAGAAATAAGCGACGATGATGTCCAGCGAACCCAAAAGCGAAGTTTCAGCAACCCTGAACCATCGACGATGATGGGGCAATTCCAGAAGACGTGCTCCCGGGAAGGCAAAATATCACATCATCCTGCTGCTGCTGTCGACCGATCCCGAAAGACACCCCGGCGACCCCACGTTGGTTGCTGTTGCGGCGAATCGGGGAGCTCCGGTATGGTAGTTTCATCGATCCCACGTTTGTTGCTGTTGCGGTGAATCGGGAAACTCAAGTGGCCCCGGCGAACAGTGCTGTGTGTAGCGATTCCCAAAATTATCTTTTTGGCAGTACCACTCGCCCATCCGCATCCGCAGCGATCCCGTCAGACGTCTTCCCGGCGAGACCGCGTTGAGGCAACCCCTGGTGATGATGATTCCCAGGCGGCTCTTGGAGCGCCAAAACACATCGAGGCTCACAACCTGTTACGGACGTGTCCGCGTGTGACAGGGTGTTGGGCGTACTTATTACTATTATGATTATGTACTTTTCCAGAGGCCTTGCACGAGACGTTTGCTATAGGCGGGCGCGTGAGTTTCGCTAAGAAGAAGTGCGTTGACGATGTTGAACGGTGGTGCTCTCTGGGCCAAGATCAAGAAGACGAAATATCGTAGGCCTCGGAACAAGATGCATTGACGATAATGGATGGAAGGATCGTCATCCCGTTAACGGGTGATAGCTGCCTTGAACACCCACCCACCTACCCATCCACCCACCCATCGTACTGCATTATTATCCTAAATCGATTGACGACTTATTTTTCTTAGCCAAGGATAATCCCGAAATTATAAGCCCGTGGGATGGTGCCCCGAGCGCACACACCACCACGACCACCCCTGATCAGTCTGAAGAATAAACCTCTTTTTTTGTACCTGCTCGAACTTTTTTTTTGCGTGCCCCGTAGGCGCTGCTGTAGGCCGCATGCAGTGACGACGCAGGCGGCAATCATAGAATCTGAAAGCGTTCAACACGACATCGCCAGCGACGGAGAAGACAGTTTTTTCTTCCTGCAGCATAGATCTCTATACCCACCAAGGGAGGTGGTGGGGGGTGTGGTATGTAGGTAGGTGTAGGGGAAAAGTCGAACCATACATATTAGCGTGTAATAAATGTCAGTTTTCTACTTCAACAGAATAACGGTCTCCGTAAACGGAGCAACAAACAAAACAGGGTGTATTGGTTGAGAATAATGAGGCGCGTCTTCATCGGGGACTGGGATAGAGTGTGGATGGATTGGATTTGAGGCGCCTGCAGTAATTCCTTTCGAGAAAGACATCACGGTAGATTGGCATCCCCACGTCGCGGGCGCAAGCAAGCACGAGGTTCTCCTGCTGCGAGCGCGAGCAGACGTGAGGTATAGTCGCTGGGTTGGTCAGCCAAGCAACGAATTTGTGCCCATGTCCTGCCGCCCCGCCCTCCCCATCTTGTCTTTCGAAGGGTGACGGGGGGGGGAGCGGGGCACAAATAGCCGGGGTTTCAGAGTCTTTTCTTCGTAGGAGTCGAATGGTACGGTACATCATTCGGAGGCTTGATCATCCGAGATAGCTGTAGGCCGTAATATTAATAGTGAGGAACCCGGCCGGTATCATATTAATAGTAGGAAGAGAGACACGGTAAAATAGTGTGGTCGAGAAACTCAGGAGATCGCACGAAGCTGTGATACAGGTATCTGGCCGAGGGGAGGAAGTTATCTCTCCCCGCGACTCAGAACACGATAAAGCCACGCAATTACCAATAGAAGGATTTACAATTATCATCAACAAGCGATGAATTATGTATACATGCAAGTATGTACCTACCTGGCATCTAACTACAGTACTACTACTGATAATTCCCAGTATTTGCCCGTCCGACAGCCTTGTAACACTCTCCCCCCCCTTCGGAGCAGCGGGGTCCTCGGTCTTCGTATGGGGCCGTGTTCGAAATATTTGGGACATACCTACTATGAGGTACTTAGTCAATATATTTGTTCGTTTGCAAAGGTTAAACCACTGAGCAATAACCTTTGTAAACGAACAAAAGAAGTCTGGGGTTCGAGGCCCGCCAGACGTCGTATTTCCGCTTTTTCTGCCGTTGGTAGAAAAAGGGGAATCAGGTGGAGAGCACCACGATAAAAAAAACACGTGACCAGAGAGTCACGAGTCATATGATCCCCGTCGTGCGTTCTTTTCCTCAAGTCGTGGTTCGCACCACTTTCGACTCTCTGGTCGAATGTTCTTTCATGGTGGGTCTCTCCACTTGATCTATCTCTTTTCACCCGCGGCAGAAAAAGTGTTTCTATGACGTCTGGCGGGACTCAAACCCCGGGACATATTTTGTTCGTTTAAAAAAAGGTTAAACCACTGAGCTACTGATTCATCCCAAATATTCTAACAAAAAAAGGAGTCCGGGGTTCGAGTCCTGCCAGACGTCGTGTTTCCGCTTATTCTGCCGTGGGTAGAAAAGGGGGAAAAGGTCAGCGGTTTAACGTTTGTCAACAAGCAAAATAAGTCAAGGGTTCGAGTCGCGCCAGACGTCGTGTTTCCGTTTTTTCTGCCGCGGGTAGATAAAAAGGGAAACCAAGCAGAAAGAACCACAGCAGAAGAACCCACGACTACATACAACAGGGAGGGGGGCCGTACGAAGGAAAAATCAGGCCCCGATTAGGGGCTATATCAACCCCGGAGGATGTTATCGGCGAGAGGCCGTATCGAGCCCAAAGGTACTTCTTCTGTTCGTTTATAAGGAAGGGTAAACCACTATGAATATATGTGAGATGGGTGTATCAGGTTCGACCTGGGTCTGCAGCAAGCTTCTCTTTTGGTAAGGTGTAGCGTGGAGGACACGTCAGGTATAGGTGAGGCTCGGCATGGTCAGCCGAGCAGAAGTGATCATGAAGCATGACGCAAGTCATCTCACATGACAGTCATCAGCAACTACTTGGTGATGGAGGCTGGTAATTCCCCGCCTCAACTATCATCAGATCTACGGAGATCTGCGGCCACTTTTAGTACAAGAGTCAATATCCACGATAACGGATGAACCACTGACTGTAGAGTAACGACCTGAGACTCACATATATTCTTGATACTACGAACAGGCCGTACGTGCCTAGCCCGAAGTTCTTGACGATGCCTGGGGACCCAGGAAGAGCGCTGTATCAGATTCTTGATATTAATATGAGGAAATCCGATTGTTTTTTTCTTTAAAAGCGTTTTTTCATGCATGGTGGATGCGAGATTCGCGACCAACGACCCATGTCCTGACGACGGCGCCATTTGTTAAGGTCTTAGTTCGTTGGGCTACTCGGAAAAGGTTGACCGATTATACCAACTCAATCTGAGCCTTTGTGCAACACCTTACCTTCTTTTTCTGATAATTTACAGTAGCAGAGATTGGCAAAGACTCGGACCAGTCTGTCTGCCATTTAGGGTCTACAACAGTATTTTTATAGTGTTGTCTCCTCTTTTTTCGTGCTTTTCTATATTTAATGAAAGGTATGAAGGATTTAACAGCCGTGGCACCGCCAGCCATAACGACGCAGCAGCCGACAATTAAGACATCGGGAACCCTTCGCCGCGACACCATTTCGCCAGCAAGACATTCTCCATCGTTACAATTTCTTACCCGGTGGGGTATAATCTAAAAGGGTCTCACACCTACATCTATTGTTCATCATGATTGACAAAAGCTCCACGAATATATCTTTCAACCCTATTGAAGGTAAATACATGTAGATACGAATGTCTGATGTCATCTGATGTAAATGGGAACTCTAAAGAAATGTGTCTGTGGTTTGTATGTGTGTGTTCTTCACATTGGACACTGGGCTTGCTGGATGTCGACGAGTAGAAGAACGGTTTAATGTGAAGAACACACACACACACATTAAACCGTTCTTCTACTCGTCGACATCCAGCAAGCCCAGTGTCCGTGCTGATTCTTCGCCCTAGAAAGATACGAGCTCTGTGGTCACAGACTACGACACTGTATGGCGGATGCTTGAAAACTGCGATTCAGCACATCAACGAACGGTCCGACAACATCATGGTTGTCCACAGCCGGCATACACATGCATACGCATGTACGTTGTATTTCTTCGAAGCATGTACGTAGAGGTTATATTAATGGTATACTTCTCATCTTCTCAAGTGTATATAGCCGTCTGCCGTCCCAATGAAGCGGTCGGCTGAGCAGCTCACGAGCGAGACACAAGAGAATGAAAATCTCTGGGAGAAAATGCCGCATCGTTTAATTGTTGCAGCCGCCGAACTCGTTTTTAATGTTTCTCAACATATTCCGGGAACGAAAAGGCACCACCAGACTTACTGTAAAGTTCAGAAGGGAATCCCCATGTACAAGACTAAAAGATTGCCAGGTATCTGGTATAAATCACGTATGTCATGTCCTCGCGCTGTCCCGCTAGTTGTAGGCTTAATTGTACCTGGTAAACCGCTATGGCCGACAATGCAATCACCTTTTTAAGTTCATATCGGACTCTAAACGGGTATTATATCAACGAACAAGGTATATCACACCCCATGGAACGAATTTACGAACCGATTTTCTGGGAAACATGCCTTAAGTGTGGGGGGGCTACGTACACACAACGAAAATAGCAGCGACGACGGGAAAAAAAAAAAAAAAATGTCGAAGGGGGGGGCTACGTACACACAACGAAAATGGCAGCTACGGCGGAAAAAAAAAAACACGTCGAAACCTCATTTCCATAGACAGACGCATTGCTCGGCACATACATGACTCATTTCCATAGGCAGACGCATTGCTCGGCACATGCACGAAAGTCCTCCCCCCCGTCGTCGTCGAGAAGGTCGGCTTCAAAATTCGTCCTATGGGGTGTACATTTTGCGTGTTACATACCACTCTGTCCGGAAATGTAAGGAACCGTTTATTTTCATATTTACACTTGAACCGTCCCTATATAGTTCCGGACAGAGTGGTGCACAGTACTTGTAGAGAGAAAGACATTTCGTGCCCGCAGCAGTTCGACAGTAGTATTATTGTACGTAAAGAAATACTAATACTCGTAGTCTTGGTGTGTACTTCTGCTGCAGGTGGAAGTCAGGGAGTGGTACATACAGCAGTAGTCTTCGAGGATCTCCCCCTTTTTCCCGACACACCGTGTCCGGGGCTGGTAGTGCCTAGTTGTGGAGGCGGGTGGGCTATAATACTGTTAAATAGTGTCCTTTTATTGAGACATTGCTGCAACGTCACGCACGGTAGACGGCGGGATAATAAGTAGTGCGGGGTGGAGGAAGGGTTGGTAGTCGTGTGAATATTGTACCTATACGTCATCAACGGGAGGCTGACATGGAAGTAGTGCGCCAGCAGTTGGCAGGGTACACTATCTACATAGGGCACCCGAGACAGATTTGTCTGCACCCACTCACTCCTCGTTCAAGAGAACGGTCTCGTCGGAGAAAAAGACCGGCAGTATTTAACTTCAAGCTCGCGTGCATAATAACCAAACGTTGTCGCACATGGATGACGCACGGCGGGGGGGGGGGGGGGGAAGAAGTACTTAGGGAGTGTACACGCGAAAACCTATGTATTTACCTATTTTTACTGACAATATCTGGTCCTATTTACTACGGTCCCCCGTAATAAATAATTTACTTGAGAAGGTGCTCAGCCGCACCAAGCAATATTATTGCCGGCACGTTGTTTGCGGCATGGGGCGTATGCAGCACAGCGCGTGTTCGCTAGAAGCTTGAAGTAACTGTTACCATTCTGATCCGAAATACAGCGACCGTGAGCATACAAATATTGAATCCAAACGATCCTTACGTTTCGGTTCGGGTCAGAGCGGTATGCTGGCTAGGCTACGTAGATACCGTCTGTTGTGTACGAGCAAGCAGCAGTGAGTATACGCACGCAAAAAAAAAAACACACCACGAGATACGTAGCGCCCACGAAGTAATTATTTATAACTTTTTTTTAGTACTACATCAACCGTCTGCGAGCATCAGCGTTGTTAGTTAGCGCCACGAAAGCACGGGTATAGGATCACGTTGTGACCGTGCCGCGCGACTGCTTGCACCGTAAATCGGGGCACCAATCAATCTGTATCATCTCCCCAGTGACACACAAAGCGGCCATCGCTCTAATCGTCACGTTTTTATGTCGTCAAGTTTTCCCCCTCTTATTAATAATCCCTTTTTTTAGAACTACAGTCCCGCTTTGGAGACGAACCATTCAAATTCTAAGCAGTTTGTCCCCAAAACGGGACTGGACTGCAGTACTAAAGGGGTTAACGTGAAGAGGGGTGCAGAGATATATAAGCTGGTAAGGGGGCACAGGGATGTCGATCCTGGGTAGAGCACGCCGCTTGTAGTTCACGAACTTTTTATTACTGCTCCACCAGTGAGTTGGGGGGAAAGAGAGAACTCGAGTGAGCGAGGGTGGGCTTCGTCTGGGACACAACTCAGCCCAGACGCCGACAAAAACTAACGTGGTATGCAGATATTGTACGAGTATTCCCAAAAAGAAGATTCTCAAAGCGCTACGTGCGTGTAGCCATACAAGGTTCGCACACGGGATGTTTCCAAAACTCTACGCGTAACCGTATAAGTTTCTCAAACGGGTATGTACGTTCCTATACGTTAATTATGCTACTCCATCACATTAGCCCACCCCGAATAGTCGTAGATGCAGATCACGCGACGATAAAAGATGATGACCATATCATCCCAAAATCGGGAAGAGAGATCTAAGATGCTGCTATTCAACACAGAAATGAGGTGATAGATCTACCCCACACCTCGTAGTGAGGCTTCGACGCCTTACTCAAGAAATACCGGCAAAAAATAGTACATGTAAACAAAAACAAAAAATGAATTGAAACTCAAAAATAGAAAGCCTTTCATGATGTTCACGGGGTGACAGCCAGGGAGGGTAGAAGCAGCCTGTGCGAAGCAGGTGCGTCTAGCTCAGCTGTGACCGGTCTTGCCGTCGACGCCAATGTGAAGAGGGGTGCAGAGATATAAGCTGGTAAGGGAGCACAGGGATGTCGATGCTGGGTAGAGCACGCTGCTTGTAGCTCACGAACTTCTTACTACTGTTCCACAAGTGAGTTGAGGGAAAGAGAGAACTCGAGTGAGCGAGGGCGTGGGCTTCGTCTGGGACACAACTCAGCCCAGACGCCGACCAAAACTAACGTGGTATGCAGTTACGAGTATTCCCATGAAGATTCTCAAAGCTCTACGTACGTGTAGCAATACAAGATTCGCATACGGGATGTTCCCCAAACGCTACGCGTAACCGTATAAGATTCTCAAACGGGTATATACGTTCCTATGCGGTAGATATGCTACTCCATCACATTAATAAGTCCAGAGACGTTCCTGGTTCAGGACAGCACTCCCTCCCGTTTTGGGGACAAATCACTTGGAATTAGAGCCAGATGTATCTGTATCTGTACAGCAGTACAGTACTACTGAAAAGGGGTTAATAAGCTCTTATTTTGGGCCAGGCTGAAGTTTATCCTTATTATTATGTAAGGAAGGGTGTGTCCTACACATTTTCTTCAGCGCAAAAAACGTTTTTCTCATGTTTCGTGGAAAAAGTTTGAGCCAATTTGTATTTTCATCTCTCGCAAAAAAATCATCAAAGCAGCTCCTTTGCAATAAGCAAATTTTTGCACTTTTGGGCCTCGAACCACCAATCAATCCCGCCAACAGTCCTCCAGGGCTGACTAAGTACCCCCAACGGATATAGGTATTTCCAACGAATAATAAACACACCCGCATAAAGCAATTCACCATATTACGTCTCCAAGCGACGACGGCAGAGGAAGAGAACGTCTCGAAGAGGCAGACCTTTGTTTTTTTTAGATCTGTAGATGGACTGAACTGCAACGTTTTCCGGCAAACTATTTTAGATCTAGAATTGTTGCATGTACATAGTGTTCTACTTGGAATATGGAACGTCCGGTCACGCCCTCTCTAGCGACCAGTTGTATTTCGAAATTCCAGAACGAACAACCTTCTCAGATGCCGCAACAAAAAAACAGATGAATCTGTGACGGTGAAGGTGCATGGTCATTCGACTGCTGCTGCTGCGATGAGTTGATACAAAACAGCTGCAGTGGCATCGCTTTCGCGGCATACAAAAGGCTAGACCGTTTGGGGGGTGCAAAGACGATAAACATTACCAGTACACAACATCGTACCAGTACCTGGTACCAATTATTATGTTTTAAAATACGTTTACTACACTATTAATAGCTAGTCGTACGAATACCCCTGGCCAGTGCCCGAATCACGAGGCGAAGATTCGTCCCGACTCAAAAGTTGTCCTGGACAGAGCGGAGGGAGACGGCAGCACAAAAACATCCCCAACCCTGCTCATGCTTCATCCTCAAAATCACTGCGAACAACCAACCACCACACTGCGATAATCGTGCTCCCCTCATCACACGCGGAGCGGTGAAAGACAACATTGTTGAGGAGTGGGTACCGAAATTTGGATGGGACCTCTTCCAAAATACAGCACTACACAGCAGCCGTGGTCCCTGCTGGCCACGTACCAGGTACCAGGTACACCAAATAATTCATGCTAATTCAAGCCATTAATTATCAATAGTTTTCACCTAGGAGGCACACGACACAGAGACTTTGACCTTTTGCTTTGAAACCGCAACGAGACAACAGAGAAAAAAAAGCTTTGGTACGTACAGCAATGAAATAAGAAAACTTGCGCAACACAGAAAACGAAAAAAAAGGCAGCGGCGCACTGCTGCTGTGCGCGCGCACCAAAGCACGGGCTATCGGAGCCGTCGGACGTGCCTCTCCAGCAACCTTTCCTGGTACTCCATCGCCAGCAACTGCGCCTTCACCTGCCACGCCATACAAGTTGAAGAAGGCAGCGGTAGTATACAAATCATCATGGGTATCCTTTGTACCAGGTACAGGCGGGGTTGGTTGTAATCAACAATTTTCCAGGGCTTTTTGCGGGTCAGGTCAAACCTCACGGGTCAGGTCGGGTCGGGTCAGCTGACCCGACCCGAACCGCTAAAATTTTGAGGTGTGTTGGCTTGACCCGACCCGACCCGCGAGATTTTGAAAGCCTCTTGATCCGACCCGACCCGACCCGCGAGATTTTTTTTTTTTTTGGCCCGAACCGACCCGACCCGTGAGATTGGAAAATCTCTTGACCCGACCCGACCCGACCCGCGAGATTTCAAAAGTTCCTGACCGACCTGACCCGACCCGTCATCTTCCGATTGACCCGTGAGACACGGGTTTAATGCGAGTCGGGTCACCTTGACCCGCGAAACCATTTATCTTGACCCGCAGGTTCGACCCGCGGATCCGGCCTGTGGATCGACACGTTACAAACAATTTAGTATCCATTTTTGTGCCCCGCGGCGTTACATGGCCTGGCTATAGTGTGTGTAAATGGATGCGGGCATACGTATATGGATTTGGCGGTGTTTGATTGTTTGAGTATGATACCAAAATAGTATTTTTGAGAATTGGTACGAGACACACACGGACAAGCTTTTGGAAAAGAGAACGGGAAGTGTTTCAAGTGTCGGATCCACGAGCCGGATGCGCGGGTCCGATCCGCGGATAAGCAGAAAACAACTCGCGGGTCATGCTGGCCCGACCCGCGAGTGACCTGTTTCTCACGGGTCATGACCCGACCCGACCCGTGAGCTTTTCATCACCTCTTGACCCGACCTGACTCGACCCGTGATATTTAAAAACTTCTTGACTCAACCCCACCCGACCCGTGAGATTTGAAAAACTCTTGACCCGACTTGACCCGACCCGCGAAATTTGAAAACTTCTAGACTCGACCCGACCCGTGAGGTTTTGAACACCGTGTGACCCAAGCCGCGGGTCGGGTCATGACCCGCGAAAAGCCCTGCAATTGTCACAGTTCGGGGACATGATAAGAAACATGAAAATTTAGCCGCAAAGGTTTTTCAACCGATCGCTCGAAAGAACAGCAGAGCTACATATCGCAGATCCACGGCTATTATACAGCAGCAGCAGAAGCAGCAGCAGCAGCCGGGGAGACCTAAAGTTTGACTCTGCTCTTCACCAATGCTGCGCGTGCACGAAAGCTTCCAGCATGGGCATTGTCGCTTCTTACGGTAGTACAGGCAGCAGAGCTCGCAGTTTCAGACACACTCTGCAGAGTGCTTTAATCACCCCATAAATCGTACCGGTAGAATAATAAGCGCCACTTCTTCGGCGAATATATAAGGACTTCTTGGTCTTGGTATTAAGCACTGAAAATTCCTTGTATTTCCGACCAGGGTGGCATCACTTTAGGCCAGATCTTATGCAATATTTTTTGAGTGATTGAAAAAGGCAGGAAGTCGGATTTTCCTGCGGCAAAAAGCCACACCAGATCGGTGGGCCATGTGCCGTCTTATGGTGTTTTTGGTTTTATTTCATGGGAGAACAAAAAAAAAAGAACAGAACCGAGATCTTGAAGTTTCCTTGAACTCTACGTACGTGGACCACGACACGAACGAGTCGTTCACGCCGGGTTGGGCGATCAACCGTCACCACCAGCTCCTCCAAGGAAGGAACGGAACGTGGAACCTCCTGGGGAGCTGCGTAAGGGGTCGCTGGACCAGCAAGGAGCTCTCGCTCTCGCGGAGCATGAGCTGCTTGCGGCCGTCGTAGTCAGAAAAGAAGAACGTTAGATTGTTTTGATACTGCTGTAGTCTCGTCCTATTCGTATCCAAAGTTGTTTTGCCTAGAGCAGCTGCAGTTGGGCGGCCGCAAGGGACGCGATGGTGGCCAAGGTATTGATGCCCTCTCTCTCCGTAGTGGCCGATGCACAAGTGCTGGAGCCCAGCTGTGTACAAGAGTAACCAAGCATGTAACGTCGTGACCCATCATGAGCCCTGTCTGTAACCTATACAAAATTGTACAATGCCTCCGAGGTCTTGTGCAAAAGCAAATTTTATCACTTTCAGAGTTGATCAGAAAAGGCTGTAAAAAAAAATCACTTCCTGGAATTTCATGAGTGATAAAATCTCGGAGGAACATTTTTTCCACCAAACAGGCCCCATAAGACGTGATTTTGATAAAATCTGATCAGAAACGGGACTAGATACCCCGAAGCCTCCGTAAACAGCCATATAATCACCTCAAAAAAAATTGCATAAGATCTGGCCTTTTAGGTCATCGCGGCGGCAACAAAAACACGGCTGCTATCAACAGAGCGTCGGCCCCCAAGACCCTGTCAAAAAAAAAAAAACGAACAGCACGTACGTACGTAGATACGACAATGCCGCCTACGCACGTCATTTTTTTTTACCCTTGTCCCATAATTATTAATAACTGGTAAGCTCACTGCCGTTGCACCTGGAACCAGCGTCAACCGAAACAATCGTGGCATCTGGAGAGTACTAGCCGCAGCACCACTGTTCCGCTGAGCGTCTGCTGGTCTTCTGCTCTCGATAACCGGTGGCAAATTTCGCGAAACATTGTGCACCAGGCACTCGAGACAGTAGCAGTAATTTCGACTGCCTAACGGAATCGATTATACATTCTTCTCAAAAGTATGCACCTGTTCGAAGTCGTGAAAACACTGGTAGAAGCAAATACTCAAAATAGTAACATCAACAACTCACTACGCAGACAAATCGATTTTACATCCTCCTCGAATTGTACACCTGTCCAAGGTCGAACCCTGTGTGAGCACCCAAGTATTGATTCATACCTGGTAGTTCCTGGAACTGATGTGAACGCTGATTTTCACTATCAGGCACAGCAGTATAAACGGACCACCAAAACCGCGTTCGCTCGTTGGTCTACTTTCCGCTTTTCGCGTGTTAACTATCTCCTTTGTGACCCCTGGACAGCGACGAAAACAGTGATAACTGTTATCAAAATCTAAAATATTTCAGCGTGAGCGCCCAGCAGCAGTACGGGTAGGGGTAGAATCGTGTTGGGATCCGTGCCCTTCGATCTCCTTTCTTGTGTACCCTCGGTCACCTCCAATCTGTGCCATCCTCCAAATCACGCAGTGTAACCCTTTGCTGACGAAGTTATGTATGTATGTATGTATGTATGTATGTATGTATGTACGTATGTACGTATGTATGTATGTATGTATGTATGTATGTATGTATGTATGTATGTATGTATGTATGTATGTATGTATGTATGTATGTATGTATGTATGTATGTATGTATGTATGTATGTATGTATGTATGTATGTATGTATGTATGTATGTATGTATGTATGTATGTATGTATGTATGTATGTATGTATGTATGTATGTATGTATGTATGTATGTATGTATGTATGTATGTATGTATGTATGTATGTATGTATGTATGTATGTATGTATGTATGTATGTATGTATGTATGTATGTATGTATGTATGTATGTGTATGTATGTATGTATGTATGTATGTATGTATGTATGTATGTATGTATGTATGTATGTATGTATGTATGTATGTATGTATGTACGTATGTATGTATGTATGTATGTATGTATGTATGTATGTATGTATGTATGTATGTATGTATGTATGTATGTATGTATGTATGTATGTATGTGTGTATGTATGTATGTATGTATGTATGTATGTATGTATGTATGTATGTATGTATGTATGTATGTATGTATGTATGTATGTATGTATGTATGTATGTATGTATGTATGTATGTATGTATGTATGCATGTATGTATGTATGTATGTATGTATGCATGTATGTATATGTATGTATTCGTCACTTTTTTTGTCGTAAATTTGTCCCCTCTTAACCCTTTTACAAAACTGCACTCCCGTTTTGGGGACAAAGTTACTTGGAGATGAAGTTAAATAGGTGTTTCTTGGCGTTGCAGTGCGGTAGTACTACGATAGAAGTGTTAAGCCCCCAAGAGGGTTAATGGGGGCGACCCGTGCTGCGACAGGCGTATGGCAGCAACTTTTTGCCATGCAAGGCAAATATTGCTGGCTGATGGGCTTCTCAACTGAGGAGTATGTACACTACAGCAGTAGTATATATACACCCCATAATATCGTTACATTTGATATAGACCTCGTAGGCACGGGATTGTTGCGCATCGGGTTAAGCGCACACATTTCACTAAAGCCGTGATTGGGCACCGGGTAGAGAGCTCCTCCAATGAGGACCCTCAGAAAATATCATCATAGGACACATGCTACAGTAGAGGCGCACCATGTTTTTTCTGAGGCCCCGCACAAAAAAAAAAGAAGAGCTCTATACTATTGGTGGGTCAAACGCTGACTTTGAGAAGAAGGAAAGCGCACCCTGACGAACCATCCCAAGGCCTAGCTAGGTACACCAAGCATTCACGTTGCAGAAAAAATAATGGCATCCCGACGATTTGGTGCTGAAGGAGCCCCGACATTTAGAAACAAAAATTAGCCAAAAAATGCTATTACAGTACCCCTATCGCACCACGCCTCTTAGGTGTGCACACCCTATCCTATGGCACGTGTCGGGTCGACGCACTCTTGTTTACTTTATATACATTTTTTAGCTTTCGCCAACCACAACCTCCCAAGTATCAAGACTCTCGTCGAACACCAACAATAGGTCAATAAAAAAAGGCAAAGTATCTACGTACATATATTCAGAATTTCGCGTGGAAGGCAACAGCGACGCGGCACTCAAACCTCCTGGCCAAGGTTAAGGGGGAGATCGGGGGGGGGGGGGGGGGGGGGGGGGGGGGGGGGGGGGGGGGGGGGGGGGAGGACAAGAAACTGGTGTGTACATCAAGCCCATGCCTCGCGTGTTTGATTTGTTTTTATGTACGTGTATGTATCACCGGCGATGAAGACGGTACTCGCGGGCGGAGTCCTCCAGCGAAAGTGGCACCCGTGCCCCCGCTCCTTTGGTACGGCTCCTACTATCTCACCTTTATCGCCTCCGGGATGGCCCTGATGTAGTAAAGCGCATATAGCAGTCCCCGGGCAACAAAGTTCCGTCTGCTTGCCCCTAAGCGTGCCAACGCCTTGAATGAACATTGGTTGAAAGTGCAGGCACAACAAGCGAAAAAAAAAAAAAAATATTGTCGAATGCTTGGGACGTTGTGGCGAACAAAAGCGACCGCGTACGAAGTCCGATAGGTCACGAGGGGTGAATGGACAATTCGAACGGTACGCGTCGAAAACCGCCGTGAGCGACTCTTCGGGGCTTTTGCAAGCACCATCGGAGGGTGAGTGGGAATGAACTACCTCTATCGCGGCACACAGCTGGGTGTAGTGCTTGCCCCATATTTTGTAGCAGAATACTTCTGGGGAGTGGAATGATACCCTCCGCCTCCTCCTCCTTCGCCTGCTCCGCCTCCTTCAACCTACGATACGAGCTGGGTGTAGTTGCTCTCATATTTGGAGCAAAATCGTGCTGGAAAACGTAACAATATTCTCCTCCTTCTCCTCGTCCTTCGACCGTTTTATGTCCCTCACCTCCTTGGTGTCCTCCTCTCTGAGCACCGCGATGCACGTTTTCGCGGCAATGACGAACGTGTTGATGGGAGCTCCCAGCGTCCTGTCGATGTGCCTGCTTAGAAAAGCGAACGGACGAAAGTGCTCAGAACGACAGTATTTTTGGAGTTCGGCAGCCTCACACACAACCAACTACCTGCTCGCCTCTGTTGCGGAGAGAAACACACACCAGGACGTGGACATTCTCGAAATTCAAACTCTTGTCCTGGCCTTTGATTGGGTTCATATACAGCAGCAGACAAAAATCGTGGATGAGAAGAGCACTTGCCGTCACGTGCATGTGCTCAATGTGGCGGTGTTGTCACTGCAATGGCTCTGCACACGAACCAGTCGACCTTATATTACCGCCGGCCCCAAAGATGTGTGCGGCACCTAACTTTTCTTGGGACATTAGTTGTGCCACAACGGTCGTGGTACGTAGTCTCCGCCCGGCATCCAGAACGCGAAGTTTGCGAGACCTTCGGCGCATCGTAACCGCGCAAACGGAACCCGGGGTTTAGGTGCTACTCGGTCCCACCGGGCTCGAACAACGGTAGAGCCGCGGTCGTGGGCCCCGAAACGTATCTCAAGGCTCAGGCAGGGCGAATGACCATACATGACGTGGAATAATGACGTGCCATCTCTCTTCCGCTCACCGGAGGCAGTCGTTCATCTTGAACAGCAACAGCAGCTGCCTGTCCACTCTTGAGAGCAGCATGGCGATCTCGGAGGCGTATTGCTGGACGTAGCCGCGGACCATGCCCTTCTCGGTTTCGACGTCCTTGCCGTGCAGGCCCTCCATTCCAGAGCTCCTGGTGAGAGGTCCGGCACACAATAAAACACAAAGGGGATATACGTGCGAACGTTATTCTTTGTATCCCCACTGGAGAGAGATCTGATAGTGTTTCGATTGCGGGCTATAATATTGGCTGAAATACATGAAACACAAAAATACAAAACAACACCTTCAGTTCTTTTATTTAACTTTTACATCGGCGGCTGTTGACGCGCTTCTTTCAGAAAACACCAAACAGGCACACGAGTATGAGAGCAAGAGGGCATGTACCGCAGATATAAAAAAAAGGCACTCATAGCACACGAAAAAGTCACTCGTACCACAACAACAAACGCGAAAAAGTTGCCGTGCCCTGTGTGTATCGGGTACGTGCACCCATGATCGATACCGTGTACTGGTATTTACTTCGATGAGTAGAACACGCCGTTGTCGAGGCGGAGGCGAGGCGAGGCGAGGCGGAGTGAGGAAGACCTACCAACGCACGCCTTGGAAACCGGGTCTTTACGAAGAGATCACGCGCTGCCAACGGGTGTAAACCTGCTTCCCTTTCCTACTGCAGGTGCCCAACGAATTAATACCACAGCAGAGTGCCCCAGATAATGCTACTGCTAGTGCTACTGACGGTGCTATTGAGAGCGCTATTGAGAGTGTTGCTGAGAGCGCTATTGATATTACTACTGATAGCGCTATTGACAGTGCTATTGATAGTGCTAGTGAGTGCTATTGCTATCAGTAGCTGCTACTGCTGGATGTTACTTTGACCTTTAGCGCAAAATAGAACCGTTATATAGCCTCGCACGGAAACTCAGCCGGACGCGGACGTCGCACCCCCTGACCCCGCTACATCGGAGAACACACATGCCAGCGCACGGCGGTCGCGGTGTTACTGCTCGCCGACACCGATCGCTCCTCCGTCGATCCTCTCAAAGCTCAAAGCACATAGGGGAGGGAATATGTCTGGCGTTGTTCGTCACGACCGCTAAAGCACAGGTAACGACCGGGTGGTTTGCAATTAGATACTCGCACAGAAATAACTCGCGCAGAAATAAGTCGGCGCCCTAAAACTCTCCCCGACAAAAAGCATCAACCGCTGCAAAAATACCAAAACCGGTGACATACACGTGAAAATCCTCTGCAGAAAGGTGGCTGCGACGCATTCAGAGTACGTCGGGTTCGTATCCCACAGCTGCCGGGGTGCAACGGCACGGCGGTGAGGGGGGGGGGAACCGAGCCCCGGGGGTCCAACAACAAGAGCGCGCTCGTTTCAATCACTAAATTAAGAGCGCGGCGACCGGCGCCTAGACGAGCGCGGTAAGCCACTATTCATAGCTGTCTCCTTTCGTTTCATAACTTTCCCACGCACGTGTCCTCGATGGCGTCCCAAGACCTAGACGTGAGCATCGCCGCTAGCAGGTGATACATCTCTCCGGAGTTCATCCGCTCGCAATATTTTTTGATACCTGCATAATAGTGGGTGGGTGGGTGAGTGAGTGCGCACACGAACAGATGATGAACGTACAGAACAGACGCACAAGGTGGATGCTATTGCATGCGGGGAAAGGAACGCACACACAAGCAACAACGGGGGCAGAGCTAAACCTGAAAATGTTGACTTTTTTTTTTGCCTTTGCACCAGCCCAGTGCGAGACGGGAAGCAGCCAAGCCGCCAGGTCTGCCGGCAACGGTGCCCTCCGCCCGCCAAAAGCGGTGTGGTCACCGTACCCGAATGGGTTGCGTTTGAAATATGTTGAGGTGAGAGGATCCCCACCGAGGAGAGCAGCTCGCACGCACGGAGGGAATGAGAGTGGTTGGCTCATGGTCGACTCTACGACAGAACCAGAACGTGGTTGGTTCATGATCGCCTCTACAGCAGCAGCAGCAGCATCAGCGTAGGGTACCGCTGGAGACACGTCCGCAGCGCGTCTTTCGTGCATTATCAACGGCACACGCGCGTATTCTTTCTTTTCTCTCGACCGACCGACCCCATGCGCGCTTACATGCGCGTCCAGGCGCTCACAGTAGATGACCGACCCCAAGGTGGCCGTGGCCACGAGGGGCGTCTGTGACACCTTCAGCGAAACAGCGCAAAAAAATGCCCCCCCCCCGAGAATGCCCGCGACATACACGCATATGGAGAGACAGACCCCCGCCACCCCGTTGGAACCATACCCGGAATATCCTTGAACACCATCGCCTTCCACAGCCTGCAGTGGTCCACTCTGAACTGTTCCGTCAGCTCTCGGTAGAGCCCGTGATCCAAGAGAACCAGCTGTGGTCGTCCGGATCCCTTCTTCGCGCTGGGGTGAGGCCGGACGAGCACGTTCGCACCGTGGGGGTCGCAGTGCACGCTTCCATGGCGGAACATCTGCCGACGGTTCGGGAAAGTCACGGGAAGGAAGGGGTCGTGACGCCTGCTGCTATGATAGAGGGAGAACTTTTTGCCCATTTTTTTTTTTTCCGGCTGACGGCGGGGGGGGGGGGGGGGGGGGTGGGGGGGGGGGGTGAACTGAGGAACTACGAGCTGGTCCAGCTGTATTCAACAGGCGGTTCTTGCCGGCATTTTCCCGGCTCAGGTTCGCGATTTTCGACCTGAAAATTTGCGTGGAGCTTCCCCAGAGCCAAACGAAAACGATTGCTTGGGGCTCCATTTTGTTTTGTTAAGGGGGAGGAAATTTATTGCTGTTTTAATAAAAACCAGTCGACGATGGTTTTGACAAGAAAAAAAATCGGAAAAAAATCGGAACAAAATGGAGCCCCAGGTAACGTTTAGACGAGGCCGATGCGAATCACGCGTGGAGCACAAAAAACGACAAATTGAGCTGGGAAATCAGGATTTTGGGTCGCCCATCGTACTATCCTAGCTTTATATGGCGGATCATATGCATCTCATATATCTTGATAGACAACGAATTAGGCGATGGGGAGGATACCAATCGTTTCGCCATGCTTAAGGAATGTTCACATCGAGAATCAGCGTCATCCGCTATACCGAGGGTTCGGGGTTTGTATAGACCGTAGTATAGAGATATATTCATACGCGAAGGAATTTATTCGATATGGCATTTGTCGGCGAAATTATCTCTCTGGGACTCCAACAACTTTGACATATGCAAACGAGCTGCGGGCTGAGGAACCACGTCGCCAAAGTTGGAGTTTTAAGATGGTCAAACAAGTGCAAAAATGCCGATCGAATGAAAATCGATTTTATGGCTGGACCGGCTCGTCGTACCCAATACTATTGGAGCCTCCTTCATGAGAATAAGGGAGGGGGTGGACGCGTGCTGCCACGAGAACTTTTTGGGCCAAAAACGTTTCCTGACCGACGGGGGGGAGGAACTACCCAATAATGTTGGAGTCCCTCTAACATCGTAGGTACAATATATTTCCGTTGTATACCTGGGGACCATGCATGGGGGCTTGTTCTTCTTGATTGTACGAAAATTTCGTCAGTTTTTTCTTCTGGGTGAGCTAGAAGAGACCTCCTCGAGTCAGGAGAGACCTCATAAAATTATGGAGCTACAGCAGTACCCCTACCGTCCCACCGCGTCGGTCTTGCGTCGTTTTTTTTTTTATCCCGATAAAGCCGGCGTCCCCGGTGGCTTGGTAGGTGGTCCGCGAGCCTTTCAAGATCAATTTCGAGAGTTCGAGTCTCACCGCGTGCATGCTCGAAGGGACTTTTTCTTGAATAAAATTGATTAGCGGAAAGCGCGAGAGCGTGAGTTAGCTGTACATTCGATGAAAATCGACGAGCAGTGGGAATGCTGAACCCTATGCGCAATAAAAACTAAAGGCACGTACCCGGGGGGGAGAAGGGACGACACCTGTGACCACGGCTTGTCCAGAAGATCGATGAGGATGAGGGAAAATCTTCCTACGAATTAGGCTGGAAAGTAAAAGTAATGATTAAAAAAAATAAACAAAAAAATGTTGGAGTCCCTCTAACGTTGTAGGTACAATATATTTCCGTTGTATACCTAGGGGCCATGCATGGGGGCTTGTTCTTCTTGATTGTACGAACATTTCGTCAGTCTTTTCTTCTGGGTGAGCTAGAAGAGACCTCCTCGAGTCACGAGGGACGACCTCATAAAATTATGGAGCTACAGCAGTACCCCTACCGTCCCACCGCGTCGGTTTCGCGGTTTCTGTCTTTTTTATCGCTCCGTCGGTGATATATAGCCAGGATCTCTACCACGAAGGGGTGTGATTTTTGGGCGCGCAAGGCTGCGCCGTCGCATGTACCATATCATCCATCCCCCCTTCTGAGGCAATAAAAAACCCTCGACGCGTCCTACGATAGAGGTAATGATCTAGCACGTTTTGCCTTGCCAGCAAAAATATTTATGACTGACGGCGCTTCTCAACTGAGGGAACTACTACCCAACAAGGCATGCGTTATCGTTCGTTGCGATACAATCGTAGCTACCGTTACAGACTTGGCTAGCCTAGACCACTGGACTGATTGCTCGTGGGGTTAATCAAGTGTGCATTTAAAAAAAAAAACAAGCAAACAGATTTAGGGCGAGAGATAGAATGGAGCTCATCAAGTGAGGGGGAGCCAATAACAAAATTGCAGGCGCACCCCTATCGAAGAGCATACGTCAATTTTTTGCATGTACAGCCTTTGGAATTCTAACATTTCAGCCACGGGGTGCTGTATTAATCCCCCCTCGAGATGTGCCGTTCACGTCAGGACGACCCAGGAGAATGTCAGTAGAAGCACGAATGGTAATACACCCCCCCCCCCCCCCCCCCCCCCCTCCCGATGGCAGAAAGAAGCAAACCGCCACGGCACACAAAACACAACCCAAGCTAAAAAACATTTACGATCACGTCTCCCTTTTATGCTATCACGCCATCGTAGCGACAATAAGGCAAAAACTTGTGTTTATCATCTAACGCGTACCTGGCTGATATGCTGGGCACACGAAACAGAAAAATGGAATACTGAGTACCAGCATATAGTGGGTAGGGGGGAAGAAGAGCCTGCTTTGTCACTCCGGATCTGAGTTACGACTAGGGGGGGGAAAAAGAGAAGAGGAGAGAAGACAATACAGTGGATGAGCTGAACAAAAACTAAATACTAGTATGTCACGGGGAACCGGCGAAGCCGGCATCCTGGGGCGGGAAAGACATTGCTCTCCCACACCCTCGAGGGCATCGATCACCCCGGGGTCGGCATACCTGCTCGCAGAACGCCTCGCTGATGAGGGCCGCAACTCTCGGTAGGCTCACCCCAGGGCGCGCATGCCTTCGACGTCCGTCGCCCTCAACCCCTTCGTGTGCGCGCGCGAGAGATAACGAGAAACAAAAAAACAGCGCGTATGCAACCACATCATTTTTTTCACGTCTTCGAGTCAGCTTGTGTGCCGTACGTTCAGCTTGCGGTGCTCGCGAACGGTTCAGCTCGCGAAGGCTAGTTCCTTCGTCAGAGTACATGCATAAGCTTCTCGTGTCTATTGCCACTACAAGAGTCTCCAGATCCACACGCGATGAAAACATACGTAGTATTCAGGGGACACGGCGTCAACTTGGGGACTTTGGGTGACGGAAGGATGCACGTGGGCATCGCTTTCCGGCGTTTAGAACGCAAATATTCAGTCGTGACAGTCCCTCCTTCTTTAGCTCCTCTGTTCGTTCCATGCATTTGCGCACCGTTGCACCCCATTTCGTCTAGCTGCGATGCCCCGGTGGACGTCCTGCGCCCCCATTCCTTGTCTACCCCCATCTCCATCCACAGGCAGCACAGCGCAACACTGCACAGCACAGCGCGGCACAGCGCAGCACGGCGCAGCACAGCGGCAGCGCAGCAGGGCTACGATTACACGCGTCGATACTAGTAGGCGCAAGTCGAACCAATGATGTCGACATCTCACCGGCTCGAAGCGCATGGTCAGCACCCTTTCCGTCGTCTGCTCCGTCACGACCGGGGGCACGCAGATATCATCGCGTCCCTCGAACATCGCCGCACACCTGGAACGTGCAGCACAAGAGCAATGCCACCGTAGGGGCGGTGCCTTGCCTTATAGAGTCGGTGCCTTATAGGGTAGGTGCTTTGTTTTTCTGAGCTCCATATCTCGCCTTATATGGGTGGTGCCTCTCGCATGCGGAGAGCTAAAATATCTCACCCAGCACATGACTTTCTAAAAAACAAAGTTTCGCGCAACCCGGCCAGAGATCTCCATGCGGTACCATTTACCACAACTATGCTAGTAAAAATATCCCTGCGATATTGGGTAGTTGCTCACTTGAGCAGCTCAACCGGCCAAGAAAATATTGCCTCAGAAGGCGAAAGGTGCAACCCCCTTCCGTGAGATGGTGTCACAAATACAAAAACACGCAAAGTATAGACACACAAGCGCGAAACACAATCGATCCGGCGCGGGCGTCAGCGGAACAGACCCCGAGCGGGTCCGAACATATCCATCCCGTAAACGGCAACGACGCGCACTCTTGAGCAGAGCAGGCGTTTCGCGTGGCAGTGAGCAAAAAAAAATCAAAAGTAGATCGCGCTCGCTTTTTGACACTCAGTCTGTCGCCCGAGTGCGCTCACCCTCGTTGCAAAGCGTCCCTGCGTCCCTACTGTAGGAGCAGCGGGAACATAACCACCACGGCTATCTGTATGCACTGTTTGACGCTGTACGCGAGGTCAATCAATCCATGCCACAGCATCAGCAGGGCAACACCTTCGACTGTTCGGTTCGCGTAAATGCAACCCTCAACGACACGTGTTGTTCTCAGGCCACACAACAACGCGGGGGTCGAGGGTGATAAAAGGGGGGGATGGTGAAGGGTGGGGGGGGGGGGGGGGAAAAGACAAGACGGACTCGGCAACGCGCGGGCCGTCTCAACGGCTCTCTCACTTGCGACTGTTGCTAGCCTCGTGCAGAAAATTCAGCTCGTTGGGGAGATTTTTCTCCACCTCGTCCGCGAGCCACTTGTACGAAAACTTGGGAAACAGGGAGTCCACAGCGCCGACGACCAGGGTCACCGCGTCGACGTCCCCCGTCGACGTTTCTCGGAGACCCTGGTGCTGAACCTTCATTTTCGCGGGTTTGCAAGCGTGAAGGCGACAGGAGGAGCGTATCACCTCCGACACAGCTGCAGCTGTTTGCTGGGCAACCGGTAGCATCTCGTGGGCCGACAACAGACTGAAGAAAGCTGCACGCGCAACACCGGCTATGCAGCCGTTGAGCTCATGCGCTGTCCATTCACAAGGGCTCGGCGTGCGTGAGCATTGGTACAATAGCGTGTCCTCTAGAACTATTTTGCACCAAAAAAGGCAGGAAAAGCTAACTGATTCGGAGAGGTGGCCGGTCCCCTGTACACGTACGCCTGTTAATATGAAAAAGAGGAGACCCCTCGCTTGCAATCCCTGCAGCAACCACCGCGCGCAGGCAGAGAGCGCAGGACGGCCAAAGCCGTTACGCACGCAGGCACGCACGGTGCGACCGAACGATTCCCTCTGCCCCCCTCCTTCGCCGCCACCCTCTCTTCACCCCCCACCCGCTGACGTGCTCCGTCCCGGTATTGCAGGGATCCGAGAGTTTATGGCTATCCGACCTCGACCATGCGTGGACAATGACTACAACCCCCTCCTCCTGCCCCGGAATTGTAGGGATGCGAGGGTCTAGGGTTATACGACTACCCCATGTATGACATGAGTATCCCCTCCCCCCCCGCCCACCTTGATAGCCAGCTGTTCGCCATTCCACCCCACGGCACGGTGCACTTGGGCCAGCGAGGCGGAGGCGATTGGCACCGGGTCGAAGCTTCGCCAGAGGGTCTCCGGGTCCTCGCCCAGCTCCTCCCATATGACCTCTCGCACGCCGTCGATGGGAGTTTGGGGCGCCTGGTTCCGCGAACAAACACGCCGTAGGGAATGAATGAGACGGGGCGTGAACTTTCAGAAAAGTGTGCAAACCGCGATGGCGCGATCGATCGATTTGTGGGCGCGAACGAAGGGATCCTGACTTCGCCCCCTCCGCGGAGATTTTCCGTCGGTCGGGTGCACTACGTCGTGCTAAGCCGCGAGAAAGTTGGCCTCCAAAGACGATAATACTACTGTAGAAAATGGTGAGAATGAGGGGCGACCTCAGTACCTGCAGTAGTCAAATCTCCGATGATCATGCGAGGCTGATACGTATTGTTGAGTTGAATCAACACAAACGAACATCTACGTACGCGGTCGTATGTATCCTTGACGTTTGGGTTCATTATTTTGATAAAAGTAAATCGTCAGCAGCAGCAGCAGCAGCAGACGTGGCGGTGGCAGCAACAACAGCAGCAGCAGCAGCAGTAATAGCAGTAGGGCACACGAGGCCAGGCGGTACGCTCGGATTGTCGATCTAACCCTCGAACCCTTTGTGTACGTACTCGATTTTGTTGTGTGTTTCCTGGTCCCCCATCTCGAAATTCGGCATAATTTGAAGACGGAAAAAAGCTCCACCTGACAAGTGTTCAATAGACAGAGCTTCTCGTAGCAGGTGCCACCACTACTACTGCTGTACGATATCTACAGCAGAGCTTCTCCAGCCGCAGAACAGCAGCAGCAGCACTAGCATTAGGAAACACGAGGACAAGGCCAGCGTCGCTGTACGCTCGGCTTGTCGGTCAAACCTTTGAACTCTTTGTACACGTACTCAATTTTGTTGTGTGTTTCCTGGTTCCCCAACTCGGAATTCGGCATACTTTAAAGACGAAAATCTACAACATGACATGTTTCCATCAGAGAGAGCTTCTCGTAGCAGGTGCCACCACTAGTACTGCTGAACGACATCCTCAGCAAAAGTTCTCTTGCTTCTCCGTCCCCTCATGAGTAGGAGGGTGGGCCTGACAATACCACCTGCAGCATGTCTTAGGGACACTGCCCGAACGTTGCTGCGGACAAGCATATTCTGCCTACGAGTGCTCGTAGTTTTGGGTTTCGTTAGATAGATCTCACAAAACAAAAACCGTTATGATATTTTACGGTTCTGTTTTTTTTTAAACCATGGCCCAGCCATGTGCCTACACACGTTGCCGCACCTAGCTCAACCAACTCTGAACGACTTCCAACCGCACCAGCACGAGAAGGTTTCGTTAGTGTGTGTGCATGCACAGAGCCCGCCGGGACTGGCATTGGTGCCGTGTGCGTTGAGCGCGGTGGACAAACGTGGCCGAAAAAAAGTTGAATCACACACAGTGACACGCACACTTACCGAGGAACTAAAAAGAAGGCACCTTACTCTCGTACGATCCGTTATGAAGAGGCTTTTTCCCCTTGAAACACCAAGAAAAAAAGGCTCGCGCTTTCGCGTGCCTCATTATTAATAGTTGTTTTCGATCTCCATCGGCGGCGAAGCCAACAACAAAGACGTTCGGGGGGGAGGGGGGGGGGGGTTCTTGATGCCACGCAAGAGGACGGTTTCATGGAAGAACACCTCCTCAAACTATTTACTGATATACTCAGTATCGGATTTCTTTCTCGCCCGTCCCTTGCCCCTTGCCCCGTGCACTCGCCCCCGACCCCCCCCCCCCCCCGCGCTCATGCACGCGCATAGCCTCCCCCTCCCCCCCCCCCCCCCCCCCCCCCCCCACCCCCCCCCCCCCCCCCACCTCCCCCTCCACAGCCCCACGACCCGACGCTGTTGCTCGTTTTCCCCACCTGATCTAACATGCATCTCAACACGTCGATGAACTCGGGGGGGAGAACGAAGTCCAGCTGCGCCAGGTGCTGCCCGAGCTTCACGTAAACGCCTGCATTGCGAGCGCACAACTCTCTCAAGCGCTCCGCCGATCGCCGGTGCAAGTCCGACATGGGCGCGCGGAGCCCCGCCGCCTCTGCCTCCGCAATTTTCTTCGCCGCGACCGCTACCGCCGCGTGCCACGACTTGCTGCGCGCACGGGCCAAGGCTTGCTCCTGACCATTTTTATTTTGGTGGCCCGCGGGTGGGTGGGTGGGTAGGGGTTGGGGCGAGGGGGGGCAGAGGGGCAGGGGGACTCGTATTTTTACCTGGTACCTCGTAAATCTTCATGAGCCTTCATTTATGGGGACGGAGGGAGGAAGGGAGAGAAGGGAGGGAAGGCAGGGGGGCGCTGCACTAGAAATGTGGAAGGCCGGGCACGCTGACCCCGCTCTGCTTTTTTCAACGATTGTTTCGCTTACGGACAGGAACGGACTGTAGGTATTGTATGTACGCGGTCGGGTGTTGAACGCGTCACAGCTGCTTGAAGGCGAGATCCCTCACAGGTTGGTCCGATAATCATGTACGGGGCGGGGGGCCATGGCGGAGTAGGCTGGCCAGCGCTCCGACAAGCGAGTGATGGGGCGAGGCCCGGAAACTTCATCTTTACGAGCCATATTCTCCTAACCCTTCCCCCCGATTATTTCCGGTATACAGAGATGAAGCGTGTACATATGGAGGTAGTGGAGTGTTTTTGCGATGTCTCGTTCTGTTGCCGTTGCCACTCGGGGTGCCGTTCCCGGGGGTAAAGCATGTTCCCTACGCTTGTTGTAGTACGATTGTGTGCTGGGGCAACTGTACCGACGACCTGCGCCGGCTGACATGCGCCCCCTTTCGTGTGCCACGACATGTTAACATTTCAGGGCACACTCGCTGCAGTCCACGTTTTGTTTACCCGACACGCGCTGGTTGGGTGGGACACAGGCGTGTGTGGAAAGCACCTACTTTACCTCGAAACATCGTGTTTCAGTTTCGATTCCGTGAGCATGAATACGATGATTTTTACTATTCAACCCCAAAAATGACGTCCTCCGCGGCGCACGCTTTACACCCGACCAACTTCCCCACTCGCTGGGTTTGACCTAAACCAACTAGCACTAGGAAACACACACAGAGTCTTCATCTCTCTGCGAGTCACCAGGGCGTTTTGCGAGGAATTTGGTTAAAAGCAATTTGGTTGGATTTATTGTGGTGTTGTTTCCTGTATAAAAATGAATCCAACCCATGGACCCTTCCTTCCCAAGAGTTGTGACCCAACCCGATAATAACTAGAAAAAAGCATGGCCGAAGTGCCACTTCTAACCTAATTCGTATTGGGTTGGGATATAACTCTTGGAAAGATGCCATGGGTTGGGCTCAATTATATATATAGGAAACAAAAAGACAACGGGAAAAAAAACCAACTAAAATGGTTCCGATCGACTTCTTCGCAAACAGGTGCTCTCAACTTGCCGCGTCGACGTATCCGTAAAGCTCCTGGAGTTCAGCGTGCCCTTACCTCAGCGGGTCGCGGCACGGCAAGTGCTGGGGTTGTACTTTTTGAGCCCAAAAGAATTTCTCGCCGACACAACCATTGCATCACAACCATTGGAACCGAGGATCTGCAGTACGTACGCACCCAACAAATGTTGGAATCCGAGGTTGTTTTTCGCTGTCTACAGTACAAAGAGATTTAACTCCGCAACAGGGGGTGCCGTGCCGTCGTTTTTTCGGTGCTCGATACTTACAAAAAACCGGAAGGTTAAGGTTTGCCAACACCGAACAACAACGCCGTTTTCGGAAAGTATCCGGTCGAGAGAAAGAGAGAGAGAGAGCCCCTTTCCGAAAATATCATGCTCGACTTTAAGCTACTGTAGCACCCTTACCCATGCGCTGAATAAAAACAGGTCGCACTCCTCTGAGCGAAACTCAAACGCTTTTTACGGTATTCGTTACAGATCTGGCCCATGGGATTGTGTGCTGGCGCTTTTATCTAGCTTACAGCTTTTCTCAAAGCCGCTTGTTGGGTGAGACACACCGTTTCTAAAGTGAGGGACTCTCAGCAAATTTAGGCGCTGATCCTCTGCCGTAGCCCGCGTCCAAGAGGCAAATACGCCGGCTATACCCCCCTCCTCCCCCCCTTCTTCCGCTTTTCTCCTGTCCCTCTCGCGCGAGTCTGCCCTGCTGTTGATACTATAGTGGTCGGTCTCACCAGGGGATCGGTCAGAGTCTCCGCCTCCTTGCTGCTTCTCTTCTGCTCCTCCTATACACGGCGGGGCCAACGAAAAAAAAAAAAAGCGAAAGAAGTTGAAACGAAAAGTCAACGCAACGAAACAGAACGGAAACGCAAATGCACGAGAAACAAAACCGACAAGAAAGCGAAACAGGACAAACGTTCACCGAGACAAAAGGGGCCACCAGAGCACGATAAATATATCCCCCCCCCCCCCCCCCCCCCCCCCCCCCCCCCCCCCCCCCCCCCCCCCCCCCCCCCCCCCCCCCCCCCCCCCCCCCCCCCCCCCCCCCCCCCCCCCCCCCCCCGCTGACTAAGGCAAGCAACAAATGAGTACGCCCCCCCCCCCCCCCCCCCCCCACACGCTCATGCACGCGGGCGCACGCACACACAGGATTCCCCGCGAGAGAAAACGGAGACTCGATCAGACCCACGGCGTTGCATACGGCCATCTTCAAGCCCAGCATCGTGCGGAGCCCCTTCACCCAGCAAAAACAAAAAAAAATGCGCCGATATCGCCTCGCGCTTCGCTCCCGCTTAACCCGTCTGGGACCCCGAAATAACGACCACTCTAAAATGGTTGGTAACTTTAGCGTTACCAACCTCTACGTACGAGCAGCGGGAGTGCCCAGCGGTACGGGGTAGGAGGATCATGTTGCGCCCGTGCCGTACGATTCCTTGCACCAACCATTGTAACTCGGACACCAATCGGAGTCGTCATCCCTCAATCACGCAGTGGCCACAATGGTTGCTGTAACCGTCACTTCTTTATCGACGATTTTCCCCTTCTAAAGTCCCAAGAGGGTTAACAACTACACTAAACACCGAAATATTCTCTTGTTATGTCGTGCGTGGTCGGCGCAAGCCGGTCGTGTCAAAACTACCTGTGCTTCGGGGCGGCTACAGACAGCGGCGTTCCGTCATAACGGAGATCGCAATTCGTTTTTTCCCTGGGGCGACGAACCTTGCCAGTACAACCTTACGGCTGCACCCCGCGTTTCGCGGACAGACAGTTAACTTGGAATAAGAGCAGAACACATGTTTACCCCTGTGAAAGGGATGCGTCCGCCCTGTGAGAGGGATCCATGAGCATGCTTTCAGACGGGGGGGAACGCGAAACATGGCCAAACCTCCCCCCCCCCCCCCCCCCCCCCCCCCCCCCCCCCCCCCCCCCCCCCCCCCCCCCCCCCCCCCCCCCCCCCCCCCCGGGACGAAACGACTATCAATATCAAGCACTCCTCACTCTGGGCTGGAACCTAAGGAGCGTTGGAGTATGAGTATGAAGAACGAAACGTTCCCTTACATTCGACTTCAGAGTGGTGCACACGAGCAGATGCGCACGATGCGCTGACACGCAAGACACGCAAGACACGCACG
Organism: Macrocystis pyrifera; assembly: GCA_031763025.1. NCBI lineage: Eukaryota > Phaeophyceae > Laminariales > Laminariaceae > Macrocystis > Macrocystis pyrifera. The sequence goes on from JASSKH010000028.1 coordinate 8,354,119, forward strand.
CAGGCGTGACACCAACCCACGCACCCACCCACCCACCTGGGCGTTCCACATTTCTTCCTGCAGTTTCTCGTACTCGGCCGTGGCGGCATTGGTCTCGCCGCCGGTTGCCCTCCGGAAGTCCTGCCGAAAAAAAAAAGTCATCACAAGCGTTAAGAAAAGCGTACCACCGCTGAAGAAGAGAGAAAGCAACGCGTCCCCGTGCAAGAGAGATCACAACGCCATTTCGAAGGTTGTTGTGGTTTTGGGCTTTGACACGAGCTGACTTTTTTCGTCAGTTGCGTTTCTCTGGGAAGGGAGACGCGGGCGCGCACGGGCGCGCGCGCGGGGGGGGCGATGGTGGTGCCGCGCAGCGCGACTGTTTAGTCCGTACGTTACTGTAGTTTGACGCACGGCAGGGCAGGGATGCACCTGCAAGTTGCTGAGTCCGCTCCTCACTCGAGGAGCTCTGTATCCCAGTGACACCCAAAAACTGTCCTTCACAAACTAGCCACTCTTAACTCGATGAGCAATCGCATGGCACAGGTCTGGAACGAAAAACGATTGTAAAAAAAAAACGATATTGGGTAGTTCACTCGGTCTAGAAGTCCCATCAGTCCCAGTGACAGTTTGGCCCAAAAAATGCTATCTCTTATCATAGAACTCCCCGGTTGCAGCTCTTGATTGTATCGTATGGGGTTGCCATTTGTGCGGCAGGTCTTGGGATTGCGATTGGGCGGGCACCGGTCTGCTCCTCTGAAAACATACCGTATGGGTGGCAATTGGTGCTGCAAGTTCTATAATTGCAAACCAGCAGTACGGGACCTGTTCGCCTGAGGACATGCGTACCAGGTATCGCGCGTTACAGGGACTGAAGTCGCGTCGTTGTTGGGTCCCTACCACCTCGCGCGGCATGTTTGTAAAGCACCCCGTTCAAAATACCGCCTGTTATTGCGGTCTAACTCTGCACGATGTGAGCCGCGCGACCGAAGGAGCGACAACTTTAGGGCTGAGCTTCTCCGGCGTTCACGTGACAAACCACCGGCGGTCTACGCAAAGCATGTGGCTCACATCAGATACATTCTACAATATATGCTCTGCGTGGGCCGTACACAGAGCAAAATCCTCGCGGGAACTGCACCAATATAGGCTCCGCAAATGCGCAAACGCAAACTGCAAGGTAACTTGCCAGCCTGAACCGTCACCACGCCCCAAAAAGAAGAGCAGGATGAAGCATTTAGGACGCAGCATTGACATGAATGTGGCAACCCCAGACGTGACAATTTAATCTCCCTCAAAAACGGAAAGCATCGCACTCTTCGTCGATGGGCATTGCCGAAAAGTACGGACACACAGCCCCTCTGGGCGCACACAGTCCCCCTGGAAACGCAGCTGCTTCTTCAATTTTGCCGCCAGACTGCTCCCGGTAAGGTCTCGAAGTCCCCAACACACCTTGGCAACGTCGAAGGCTTTGTAGTCGACGGATATGGCTAAGGCTGTCCAGACCAAACGCGCCGCTCTGACGGCCGCTTCCGCTCTTGCCTTCACCCTGGCCGTCACGTCCAACACGCTTTGTACTTTATTTTCGCGTGCCCGGGGGCGCATCAAGGGAACGGACCAACCGATCAAAAATCAACGGAAAAATATGAAGTGAAACGGCGACAAGGGACCCAACGGTTACAATCCAGCAAAACACGAAAAACCAACGATCCTCTGGCGCTATCATACCAGGGAGGGGATCAATGGCGCGTATATATATACTCAAGTATGTACGTTGCCGAATATTTTCGGGAGGAACTCACGAGGCCGATGATTGATCCACTGAACTCTCAAGGCTGACTATAAATACATGTGTGCTGATTGTGGTTGAGCACCTAACTTTACGCTTCGACGTTTATACCCGGTACCAGGTATGCAACAACTGCAACAACTATTAATAACAAACATTAACAAAAGGCAGTGAGTGCCCTTGCGACAAAGAAGGCAGGAAACGAGACGGAGGGAGGGAGTGAGGGAGCCGCGATATTTTTGGCTGGTGCGCAGCCGGTGCGGTGTAAGCAGCGGTTGGCACCGGAACTGCAACAACGCTCGTTCGATGACACGGGCAGCGGGTCCAGCGGGGCAATGTCAGGGGTATCTACAGCCTCGTCGTCGGGTACATCTATTAATACTATATAGCTGTATTTTCTCGGACGAGTTTTGGAAAGGCTGTATATGCGCGAAAACGCCTCCGCCTCCTTTTCCCTGCGCTGTTGCCATCAGGTACGTACCTGGTACGTACAGTGGTTCTTTGTTTTGTTTGGTTTCAACCTCCGGCGGATGGATGGAAATAAATCTCGAGCTCCCTCCAACTCCACAATCAAGCTCACTACATATATAGTCTTCCACAATCTGTGTCGAGAGTCAGGTGTAGAACACAGCGATGCCATCGTGGCTAATGATGATGATCGTTGCGTCGGCTCTCTCGGCGAGGTGTGCTGCTGTGCTGCTCCAGCAATAAAGGGGGGGCACCATGTTCTGTGGTCGTGCGCATCAGTCTTCGCGTGTTGACGCCCACAATCAGACCGAGCACGCGCACGTAAATCACGACCATCCTTTTGTCCAAACCCTCGGGTACGTTACTTTTGGGCTTGTGTCCAGAGCACGGCGCAATCGGTCCCGGGAGTGCGGTACACAACGAAGGTGGTGGTAGCGACAACGCGACAACGGCAGGGCACTACAGGCCCACAAATTGAGCGTGCCACCACGTCTCCACTCTACATACACGGGCGCTTCGCGTGTCACCTCCTCCGTAGGTGCTGTCGTCCACGCGAGCCGAAAGCCCTCCGGGCTTACTCGATCTGTCACCGGCGAGCATCCATGCCGTGTGTGGAGGAGAAAATGCCCCGGCGTCGTCGATCCAGCAGCAGGCCATCAGCGCCGGCACTGCGAGCAGCTGGGGGGCCGAAGACCATCCCGACTCGAACTATCGAAAGCGAGAGGTTCCGGACACAGGCATCGAACCGGATATGATGGCATAATGCAGGAGAGGAGGACCAGCAAATGTTGCTGATGTTGACATTACCAGGTGCCTGGTATGTATTATACCAGGTATGCAGTACGCAAGATACGCAAGTACCTGGTACGCAAGATAACCAGCCAACCAAAACGCACTACTCAGTACTGATAAAGGGGTGAGCCTGGTGAAATACGGAGTATAGTAGCTGTGAGTGGGGTGTCCAGTGTTTCGCACATCGGTTGAAGATATTCACTGCTATAAATCATACTGCTGTACTTGTACCACTGGTCTGCGGCTGGTACTGCTGCAGCAGTGCTACCTGTGGTATACCTTGCAGCTTGGTACGTTGCTACGAACTCCTCCCCACGGTTGAAATTCTGTTCTGCTCGAACAGGTCACCCCTGGCTATCCTATCCTACACGAGTACGTTACAATTTGCAACAATGCTGATTGCAAGGACGCTGAAAGTTGGCCTCCACCGAAATGCTTTGCCACTCACTACCATACGCTCCAGCTGAAGGGGGCACGAGCCGCCAGCTGCTGCTAGCGTGCCAAACTCGACGGCTTGCTCGTACCTTTGCGTTGTTCTTGTGCTGACTCAATGTCAATAGAAGGGGCTTCGAGGACGAGGCACGTCTCGACAGCAGCAGCGATCGATTTCGCCTTGCCGTAGACACCGAAGCGGATATCAGGACGGCGCGCGACATTCCCACTTCCTACGTTGCCGTTCCTGCGGCGAGAAGTAGACACGGGGCACAGGTAACCTCTCCTGTAAAACACACAGCAGCCTGCTGTGGTCTCGCAGCTCGCAGCTCGCAGCTCGGGGCAGCAGCGCAGCAGGCAAGTGCGGCGCAATCGGGGGAATTATTCGGGAAAGTAAACCAATCAGAATGAGCTTAAAATATGGTTATTGGCGCACCAACTGCGATTGCGCGCTTGCTGCAACACCCAAACACCGCCGCACATCTCCCTGCATCGTGCTCGAAACCATGAAGATTATCTCTCTGTTCGCTCTAGTGGCGGGGGTCGCCCCTTCCGAATGCTTCGTGGTAGGCCCGCAGGCCGCCCTCCGTGCTTCCTCTTTCGCGAGCAGGTACTTCGTTTGGTTGACGAAGTTGCATGTTCCCTGGTTTTCTCGGTCGTGTTTTTCGCCTTATGTTCTTCCCATGAAATGTGCTGCTACTTACCCTGCCTGCCTGCTCTCCTCCCTCCTCCCTCCTGATGTATCAACGGACTCGTTGTTCTTGAGAGGATATAGGCCTAGCGTTGCCTGTGTATGTCTACTTTGCTGCTGTGCTTGCCCTTTGCAGCAACGTTGCTACGCTTGCAATCGCTGGCGAGCTGATGGACTTTGCACCTTTCGCGCGTTAAAAATGTTCTCTCTTCTCTCCCTCTCTCCGTGTGGTTTGTCTCTGGGCAGGAAACAAACTGTATCGCAGGTCTCTGCGGCGGGCAGACCTTCCTCTGCTCATGCTCCTGCGCTCACCATGTCGAAGGGCATCGACCTCACCGGCAAGGTGAGCAACACGTCCGTATGCCTTTGCTACCCCTCCCTCGCCACCCCTTCACCCCAGATGACCGTTCTCGATAGCTAGCGCAAACTTGCTTCTGCACTCGCTGCTCCAATACGTGCTGCTGCTGCTGGTATTTCGGTAATCATGTTCGATGTGTCTGCTGCTGCTCTCTCAGTGTACATCATTTTTTCTCCTCGTCTGGTCAAGCAGCACCACAAGCATTACAACAGCAGAAGTCGTACGAGGACGGAGCTTTACCTTTGACACAATATATCCGGAAATATAAGATGCTTTCGGATATTAATTTTAACAATCAAACGGTACCTACATTTCCGGACAGAATTGTGCGCTATACCAATGATGTGTTCACGACCAGGTGTCCTCCCTTGTTGCGCGGTCTCTTCTCGTGAGAACATGAGTACAACAGCAGCGGTACAGCAGCAGCAGCGCGCCATCGATGGGCTGGCGGCACCACAAACAAAAATGTCGCATCTTTCCAGCGATGCAGTGCCGAGGCCGCATATCTCCCCCACTGCTGTTGTACGTTCATAGAAGTACGTTGTGTAAGACATGGGTCGTACAGCTCGGACAGATCACTACTTGGTATCTATCTATCTGCCAGCTACTGCAGCAGATCACCTACTGTTTGTAGATCCTAACCTACCTGCCGCTATGATATGTTGTGGAGGATCCGTATGTTTAATATTTACAGTGCAGATCTAATTCAGGAAATATCTGCTAGATCATGCGAGATTATACGGCTCCCACCCTGCAACATCAGCTCTTAATAGATCATACAGATCGAGAACAGATCTATCTGCCCTGAAAGGTCTACAGTAGATCATGATCTATCTGTAGATGATCTGTCCAACATGGCCAATACAAACATTGTTGCGCACCTCGGACAGAGTAATGATTCCCACTTGATGATCTACTTATACATAGATCCTTCAGGGCGGATAGATCTATTCCTCAATTTTGTGTACACGATCTAAAGCTCACGTTGCCCGCTGCGAGCCGTACAACCTGCATGATCTCGCAGATGTTTTCTGTACTATTAATATTAATGAACAGATCCTGTACAACAGCACATAGCGGCAGGTTAAGTTCTAGATGATGCATATGTATATGTATCATATTGTATATAGATCATGATCTGTTCTACTGTAGGTGTGCTTTTTTTTAAAGTCGAAAAGTGTGCTCTATTACTATTAATAGACTATTCATATCATACAGGGTGCCAGGGACTGCTGTTGGAGGAAAGACGATGGGTGCCTTCACGTACTACTGTAGTCAAAGCCAAGTTGGCGCATTGCAACATCGTTTTCGTTCGTTAAAAAAAAATCTAAAAAAATGGGTCATTTTGATTGAGATCCTATATACGCTTGCTTTTGGTACTCAAAAGATTTTGTTTGTTGGTCGACTTGTATTGGTCGAAGGTAGAAAGGATTTTGATCGAATCCCAAACCTCAAGCTTGCTTTTTGTTTTTTTTTTTGGTCGTCTTGTATTGGTCGAACGTAGAAAGGATTTTGATCGAATCCCAAACCTCAACGGCCAGAAATCAGAAACGGGGCATAAAGTATCCGTAATCCGTACTGCATCTTACCAGGTACGTAATAGCAGGACAGGGACCAGGGATATGATACACGTTTGGCCAATCATTTTTGGCCAATCATATACGAAATCGTGGAACTGCACGGTGCAGCAAGCCCGGCTCTGCAGTCCCGCCGCAGGGTGCCAACAAGACAACCTTTATATCTGGTCGAGAAAGCCTTTCCGAAAAAACTTACACGTTCGACTTTTTTTTAGCACCCTCACCACCGTTGCCGAGATCAAGAAGCGTTTAAAAATGATCGCGCGCCCGTGCGAAGTCAACGCTGTTTTACGGTAACCCTACCCCTAACCCTGTAACCCCACCCATCAATGATCACTACCTGACCGTCGAATCAAAACATTGTCTGGGTCATCGAAATACCAATGACACGAATAACATAAGGTATTTTGGGTCTCCGAGTAAAAGCGGCGAGCTCCACCAGATGCACTGCGAATATAAAGGTGTATAGAAGATGCATGTACCGGTATAATCCCACACGAGTCTAGTCTGTATCTTGCCTTCAGAAGTCAACGACTTTGGAACACCAGCTTTTTTTCAATTTTCTTGTCTTCTGCCATCGTAGTCAAAAGACCACTTTCGATCGCAAGGGAAAATAAAATCGAAAAAACGCGCTGGGGACAAGCGCCACTTTTTACGTTGTGAAACCTTAATAGATTTCGGGAAATGTCTGAAAGCAACTCAAAAAGTTAAATTTCCAATTTCACAGAAACTCCAGAATTCGCATATCAATAGCCCCCCCTGTAACACCCCACCCCAGCACCGTAATGCCTAAACACGTGTGATAACATAACACAACCCCTGGACTAAATTTCAGAGCCGATTTTCTCCGAACCCGAACGGATGCACCCAACGAAGATGGCAGCTTTGGGGCAGATCTCGTCTAGATAGTGTAAACGAAACAAAAAAAAAAAGTACACAACATACACACGAGAAGAAGAAAAGACGAGAAAACAAAAAATGAATCGAGAAAAAACGAGAATAAAAAAAAAAAATCAAAAAGAAACAAACACACTCGAGACACAACACACATAACGCAGCAGTACCAATGAACAAAACGAAGGAAAAACTGCTGCCAACAACAAGCAACAACAACAAGCACCAACAAGGGACACCGCCACCACCACCAACAACGTCGACAGCACCAACACAATCGCGATTCGGTTCGGTTTTCATTTTTCTTCAGGTGGCATTCGTGGCCGGCGTGGCGGACTCGTCGGGCTACGGGTGGGCCATCTGCAAGGCCCTGGCGGAGGCGGGCGCGACGGTGACGGTGGGCACGTGGCCCCCGGTGCTCGGCATCTTCGAGAAGTCGCTGAAGAGGGGGTCCTTCGACGAGGACATGAAGCTCGAGGACGGCTCGCTCTTCAAGATCGACAAGGTGGGGTTGCTCGTGTGCTCGTGTGCTCGTTTGCTCGCGTGCTCGTTCGTTCGCGTGCTCGTTCGCTCGTGTGCTCGTAAGCTCACTCACGAACTCTGTGAACAATGAGCCAGGTAAGAAATTCAACCATTTTGTTAAAAGCCGGGCCGAGTCGAATTATATAAATAACGGCTATGATCTGGTTGTTTTTCGTGGTTCAACATTTTTTTTTCCTTTTCATGTACCTTTTCGTTTGTCTGCTTGACAGGTGTACCCTCTTGACGCGGTGTACGACGCGGTGGAGGACGTGCCGGAGGACGTGTTGACCAACAAGAGGTACGCCGGCCTCTCCGGCTTTACCATCCAGGAGGTGTCGGACCAGATCAAGGCCGACTACGGCAAGGTACGGAACTACTGTTGTACAACAGTAAAAAAACGCCCAACGGGTTGGAAACCCATGTGTTTTTTGCCCCACGAAGGCCGCTGTGAGGCGTAATTTATACCATGACACGAGAGGTCTGCTCTCAGAAATTTGAAAGTCGATTTCGTGCCAGGTTTTGAGGGGAAACTGAGCTAGCTTGAGTCGAGGTCCACCTCTCGGTGCGCTGTTTGTTGAACGTGCCTCACCTAGCTCGCCCCTCCCGACCCTGCCAGGGGCGGCCTTGGCCGACTCGCACTGCGTCCCGGGGGCGTGTGCTAGTTTTGCGTGTGTTTCACCGAAAAAACTGTTGCGATTTCAAGTGTCTACTTGTACATATAGAATGGCATCAGTCTTAGCCACGGCAGTGCTACATTATAATGATAGGCAGATTTGGGTTCAACGCACAATATTTCGACGTTCACCAGGTCAGTCCCCGGTTCAAACCTACAGTACCAGAGTTCGTCTTGTTTCTCTTGGCGTGTTACGTACGTACCAGGTACCTGGTACCTGATACATACGTAAGATTCGTTTTCCCCTACTTTTTCGGCACCATTTTTTTGCTATGCTTTGTCCTCCCAAGCAATTGACCTACGACAGCAAGTGTGAGGTCAACATACTATCTATCGCCTGTGGGTGCCGCGATTAACACCATTTTTTTTTTTTTTTTTCTCTTTCAAAGAGATACTTGAAACTTGAAGAAATAAAAAAAAAAATCCTGGTTTCGGGCTGTCGAAATGACGGCTCACCAGTGTTGACCGAGTTCTGCCCGTTCCGTGGAACATCACTGGACGGAAATATAAGGATCATTGGCGTGTACTTACGAATACCAAGCGGTCCTTACATTTCCGTCCACAGCAGTGGTATATATATATACGACCCTCGCTGCCCTCTCCCCTCCGCTCCTTGTTTTGCCTGGCACAGACGCTGATTTCGCTCTCCCCGCGAACCGGCTAAGCGCCCCCGCTTCCCCGCTAAAATAATTCTCTTTACCTCGCTGGTGCACTTGCTGGTACATCAACAGGTCGACATCTTGGTGCACTCTCTCGCCAACGGGCCGGAGGTGACCAAGCCGCTGCTGGAAACCTCGCGGAGGGGTTACCTCGCGGCGTCGTCGGCTTCGGCCTACTCGATGGTGTCGCTCGTCCAGAGGTTCGGGCCTATCATGCCCAAGGGCGGAACGGTGGTGTCCCTCACCTACATCGCCAGCGAGAAGGTGGGAACTCCCTCCCCGCCAATAACCTGCAATGCGTATCATACGATTTTTTTGTTTGTTTTCTTGTCTCTGCTGTAAAATGTGTAGCCGCCTTGCTTGTCTCTGTTGCTAATTAATGTACGTAATAATAGTGAGGAGCCGCGTTGTTTTTTTTTTGTTTTTGTTTTCGCACTCACCAAGCATCTATCGACACGTCTGACGCGTATGTGTAGTTGACCCCTTGTCTGTTGGGCGTCCTCTGCACCCGATTCGACCCCTCCCTGCCCCCCCTCCCACTCCTCACCCTCCCTCCCCCCTTTGTAACCCCTTCCATGTCACATGTCTCTCCCCCTCCCCTCCACCTCCCCCCCCTCCCCCCCCCCCCGGTCATACAAATATATCCATGCATGACAGTGAGTACACCCCCCCCCCCCCCCACTCCCCACCCCCCACCCCCTACTCTCTACCCCCCTCCCCATCCCGAAACCTCTGCCAGGTTATCCCGGGATACGGCGGAGGGATGTCCTCGGCTAAGGCGCAGCTGGAATCGGACACGCGCGTTCTGGCGTGGGAGGCCGGGCGGAAGCATGGGTGAGGGTCAACACCATCTCGGCCGGACCGCTCAAGTCTCGGGCCGCGTCGGCGATCGGCGGCGAGAAGGGCAAGAAGACCTTCATCGAGTACGCCATCGACTACAGCAAGGCCAACTCCCCCCTTGGCCAGGTATACCAATAATACTGATGTGTAAATTTTGTAGAAAACCGCTTTTGTATATTGTATTTGCTAAGTGGTTAGCGCTTCCTGCCGGTCGCTGACTCTGTTGTGGGCTGGTCGGGTCGTTAGCTCTGTCGGCTGGTCGTTTGCCCTTCGTATCTAGGCTGGTCGCTAGCCCTCCGTGGGCTGGTCGTTGTCTTTCTAGTTCGTTTATCACCCGCGAAGACAGGCAATGAGGTGGCCCGGCTAAATAGTTATCTACTGCTGTAAATGTGTTGTCGCTGGTCGTTCGCGCTGCTTGCCGGTCGCTAGCTGTTCGTGGGCTAGTCGTCAGCTCCTCGAGGTTTGGTCGCTAGCTCTTCGTGGGCCGGTCGTTCGCCTTTCAGCCCGCTATCAATCGCGAAGGCAGGAAATACAGTGTTTGCGATAATTCAATTTGGGTGGGTTTCAAAAACCGTTTAAAAACCGACAACCATGAGGAGCTGGTTGCTTAAACGGGTGATCCAAAGGCACTAGCCAATCAGAAGTTATTCCGTTCGCTATTCAACGCACAGAGTTACCCAACCTAAGAATGCTGTAGGATAATTACGTCATTTTGGTCACTTTTTCCCACAACAAATATGTTTTCGTGGGTTGGGATTGTTGTTATATAGCACCACTCTTTCCCAAAATATACGCGCAGTTTGTATTTTAATATTCAATCGAAAAATTCCATATATTTTCGGACTGAATGGCACTGAGATAAGAAACAGATTACAAAGAACCCAACCCCACCAAAAGTCTTCGCAAACGCTCTGATGACGTGGCCCGGCTCCAGTAATTATTGCTATAAATCTGCAATCGCTGGTCGTTAGCGCTACGTGCTGGTCGCTAGCTCTTCGTGGGCTGGGCGTTGGCCTTCAGCCCGCTATACATTTTTTCATCGGCGTAGACAGTAAGCGAGGGAGAGACCGACGGCGTCAATCAATCATACGAAATGTTTTTTTGTTGCGACAGCTGGAACGCCCCCCCCCCCCCCCCCCCCCCCCTCTTTTCTTCGTTAAGTCCCTCAGCTTCGACCGCATCCTTTCTTTTCAGCCCTACGGTCGCAAAGCTCGGTCTATAGCCCTCGCGCAGCACAGCGCGAGCAACAACAACGTTTTAAAGTATGTATAGGTATGTGGACACAGTGAACCGAAAGGGAAGGGCGGCCGCCGCACAGGGAGAGCGCGTGGAGCAACTGTTTAGGGGTTCGAAAAGTCTGCGATTAATACCCTGCAAGAGTGATGCATTGAAACTACACATAATATATATATATCGATATATATATTACTATTACGGGGGTACATAGTTAATAGGACCTATGGTGTACATAAAAACCTATACATTTACCTATTTTTACTAACAAAATTTGGTCCCGTTAACTACGGACCCCCGTAATATATACCAGCTGGACGCGTGAAGGCACCACCGATGGGTGCCACCGCGAGACAAGCGTGCGCCACGGCAAGCCGTACCACGCTGCACCGCTCGCGCCTTTTTTTTTTTTCTCATCAGGTTTTGTTGTTTTGTTTTCGCCACGAGGTTTCAAATATCGGTCAACCCAATAATACCCTTTCCATTTTCATACGTACGAGCTGTTATTCCGACATAGGTACGGGTAGTGCACCCTCGGGACACCCTCGGGTAGGCCGAATTTCCTTCGCTGCCTTTCGGCTTTTCGATGCGATGCCTCGCCCACCCCCTACTCCTTACCCCCTCACCCTCTCCACCTCGCCCCCACCCCACCCTACTCCTCCCCCCATCCCCCCCTCCCCGCCCCCCCCCCGCCGCCCACCCCACACCCCCCCCACCCCCACCCCACCTCACCCCATACCTCACCCAACCCCATCTCTCCCCTCGCCCTACCCCCCCGCTTGTGAAATAACACCCTCGCGTGTGTGTGTGTGTGTGTCAGGACCTCTACAACGACGACGTGGGAAACGCGGCGCTGTTCCTCTCCTCGGAACTGTCGCGCGTCATCACGGGGACGACCATGTGAGAAACAGACGGGGGCGGGTGGGCGGGGCGGGAGGGCCGGCGATGCGCCACATGCATTTTTTTGTTTTTTTTCGCCGCTGCTGCTGCTGTTGCTGCTATACAAAGTGTGCGATTATGCTGTTTATATGTTGGTTATAGGAGGGGCGTGCTACGCGAGAGGTAGGTAGCACTTTGTAGATGGACATATGGATACCTGACTATGCACTCGTTTGGGCTGGTCGGTGTTGCTTGCCGGATTACTCGCCCGGTGGCTCGAGGTTGGTTGGCCACGCGCATCATACTTATTTTTTTCTTTCTAGCTTTCAAGAGTTTTATTTTGTTTTCTTGTTTTTTTTTTGTTTTTTTTTTTTTTTTTTTTCCATGTTCTTCGTTCTTGCCTGGTGGCTACGCACGAGTACAGCCGTAGTGTGTTTAGCTGATACGAGGAAGGAACGCCTGCTGTGCTGTGTTCTGTGCTCCCCTTTTCGGCTTGCGACATTCCCGGGGGGTTTCAAGTCAACCACAATCTCGAAGGGGAGCCTTGTATTGTATTTCAATTTGTGAAATGATGTCGCGGTGACGATGATGTCGCCGTGAAGATGATGTCGCCGTGACGAGCTCCCATTCCCTGATGCCTGCAGGAGCCGTCAACGGCCGCGACCGTGCCGAGCACTTTTCTCTCGCATCGTGTAGGTCTTGAACTGAGCCAAGGGGGCCGGGTTGCCTGAGGCAACCCCAACCACCCTATAGGCGTTAGTTCGTACGACGCGGCGAAACGCGGTTCACGACGGATGACCCCCGTCAATCCTTCAGGGAGACGGTTGACCTTACGTCACAGCGAAGGGACCGCTTGCGACCTGAGATCGGTGACTCGGCAGACTCTTTCAGGCCCGGCGATTCAGGCATCCATCGGAACATACACGCGTGATTCCGAGGTCTACGACTATAAAGTACGAAAATACCCTGCCCTTCACACTAACATACACCTGGTACCTGGTGTGTATATATACGTATACCAGTTTACAGTTGATGAATTGGCCAATAACATCTTTCTGACTGATGGGAGCTTTTCTACCGAGGAAACGAACGCCGGGTATGGTGTATATACCCCGGTATTGTTTTTTTTTGTTTTTCGAACAAGATACTTTTTTTTTTTTGCAGACCTGGATAATAGGGCTTTTTATTGGTAATGGGTTTTTAGCGTACGCACGGTGTCGTGACCCTTTTTCGTAGTGGTGCACTTTTGTACAGAAACCTAAAACCCGACTCTCATTCCCAAGTGCTTCTTCCACCCCGACGAGAGTACCGTCCTCAAAGGGCTGAAGCCGTTTTCGGGTTAGATATGTGGGGGGCCTCAGAGGTATCGCCGTGCAACCCCCCCTCTGGCCTACCATTGCCAGTGTGATCGGAAAAATGGGGGTACTTTTGTCCATGAGTGTGGCCATTTAAATGCACCTTATGTATATTCTCGATGAGAGTGGTATGCATCAGGAGGCGTTTTTTTTGGGTGCTTCAAGGTCTCTTCTTGCCTTGTTATACGTGCTGGTTTCAGTGTAAGGGGTGGTCAGTCGAGCCGTCAAACCGCTGGGGTTCCCTACTGTATTGTCAACAGCATGTTTGGCTGTGTATGATGCGCCGATCGATATCGTGGGTTTGTGAGATTGGTAGTCTTGGAAGGCGTCTGTATATATACGGCAGGTTTGGTAGGTGTTGGGAGGCGTCTTGTATGCCTAGTGTGTGTTCTTCACGTTAAACCGTTATTTCTATACACCCGTCGATGTCCATTCAGCGCACCCCAGTGTCCGTGCTTATTCTTCAAGCCTAGAGAGACGCAAGTTCTGTGGTCACGAAACTACAGTACTCGTACGACACAGATGTAGTACGTTGTTTTGCGGTAGGCGGGGTAGACGAGCTTTTGGTAGCGCTTCGGGTCGTCAGTACACAATAGCAGGATTAGGATTGTCAGTGTTGGGAGGCGTTCTGCATCCATCGGTTTTGGTTTTCTGTTGGAGGAGGCATGTATCTACTACCGGGGACCATACCAGGTAGTAAACAGGACCAAATATTATTAGCAAAAATAGGGAATATACACCAGGTATAGGTTTTTGTGTGTACCGTAGGTCCTATCCTATTTACTACGGTTCCCCGTCGAATACTAGTAGCGGGTTTCGTTTTGTCTTGCAGGCGCCTGGTGTGTATTTACTGTATACTTCGAAGTATATAGCCCACGGGGTTGTTCGTGTGTGAGACGTATAAATATTTGCCGTATGCTACGCTGAGCGGCAATATAAGAACCGTTGGGTCTTCATATTTATGTATAAACGATCATTATATTTCCATCCGCCCAGATTGGTGTAACACGTGAAGACGAAGATACCACCCCCCCTGGGACGAATTTCGGAGCCGATTTTTTCTCTCCAAAAACATGCCTTTCGGGGGGCACACCGAAAAACAAAAATGGTGGACTTTGGAAATATGTATGTATGCCGTGGAGATATTTTCATGATAGACGCGTCGCTCGGCGATGTTTGCACTCTCCCCGTTGTCAAGAAAAACAGCTTTGGAGTTCGTCCGAGGGGGTGTGTTGTGTTGTCGCCCCGTGTGTTAGGTAATCGCCCGTGTGTTATCTTATCACCCGTGTGTTAGGTTATCACCCGTGTGTCAGGTCATCACCCGTGTGTTGTGTTATCACCTGTGTGTTAGGTCATCACCTGTGTGTTAGGTTATCACCCGTGTGGTAGGTCATCACCCGTGTGTTATCTTATCACCCGTGTGCTAGATTATCACCCGTGTGCTAGGTTATCACCCGTGTGTTGTCTTGTCACCCGTGTGTTATCTTACCACCCGTGTGTTATCTTATCACCCGTGTGTTATCTAGTCACCCGTGTGTTATCTTGTCACCGGTGTGGTATGTTGAGGGTTACACGGTATTTAGAGCGGTTTGGTTGTATGTTGAAGGCGTCCCTGAAGGAGGAGCGAAGTCCTGGGAAAGGGGGGAAGAGGGAGGGCGCGCGAAGGCCGCCATACCTATTCGCATAAAAAATGTGTTCTGTACCTGGTAGGTTTATTTGGATGGGAACGGACCGTTTCTTGTGCTTTCGCACCGGCGTCTTCGGTTTGGCACCGATCAAAACATTACATGTACTCCTGTAACATCTCTTGTTGCTGTCGCTGTCGCTGTTGATGTTGATGTTGATGTTGATGTTCTCGTACTTGATATTCACGCGTCCCCATAGTCTAGTCGGCGGTCACAGGACCGTGCTGGATATTGGGAAGAAGAAAAAAGGAAATCAGGAGAAAGGGTGATCGATTACCGTCAAAAATAGGGGGGGGGGGGGGTGGAAGGTGTACTCGTGTCATCCATGGCCGTAGTCGTATGACCATAGACCCTCGCATCCCTACAATGCCTGAACGGAGGAGCACGTCGGGTTTTCACCGACCGGGCAGAGACTGCTTGCGCGGGCGGGTGAGGGGGGAGGGGGGAGGTGGAGGAAGGGGGGAGGCGGTTGAGGGGAGGTGGAGGAGGGAGGAGTGGGAGGAGGCAGAGGGGGGGAGGGGGGGAGAGACGGGGGGTCGCAGATGGTCTCAACAACGGTAAAAGTCTGGCGTAGAAAAATAACAGCTCCCGGACATACTCAGCGACAGAGCGGTAGTTAAGAAGCGCTCCGGTACGCATTACGATCGTAGCAGATACTGACACCAGGTTTCGTAGCACGACTTTTGCACCAACTGGCAGTAGTGTCAAGAGCGTTCAGTTCGCACACAGCAGCAGTAGGGGGGCTGTGTGTGCGGTCGTTTTTTTTTTTCAGCGGTCGATTCTTCCAGAACGGGAAGGCTAAGGTTGCCATGCCAATACCGAACGAAGAAAGGTGTTTTCGGAAATATCTGGTCGAGAGCCTTCCGAAAATATAATATTGGACTTGTAAGTACCCTTTTTACCGTTGCCGAAAAAACGAACGCAACCAGAAATTATTGCACCCCTTCCTATGCGAGCTGGGCGCTCTTAAGGCAAATAGCCTGAGGGAATCAATCGTGCGTAATATGGTATCGGTGCTACAGCAGTAACGTTTTTTTTTCGTCAAAAATCGAAACCGTCTTCCGCGCGACGTTTTGTTTTTCGTGCCGCTTCTTTGATTCGCCCCCCCCCCCCCCCCCCCCCCCCCCCCCCCCCCCCCCCTCCGTCCGTCTCGAAAGGGATGCGTGGTCAATGGTCAAATGACTAAGGCAAGCAACAAATGAGTACGCCCCCCCCCCCCCCCCCCCCCCCACTCCTCCACAGGCGGCGAAACAAGAAGGGGATAAGACTAGCACAAAAAAATCTATGTAATACGTGGAAACGAAAGTATTGAGCACCATAATGCTGGAGGAGTCTCTGTTCAGAGTCAGAACGGTGCTCTGTCTCGAAAGGGATGCGTGGTCAACGGTCAAATGACCAAAAAGCAAGCAACATATGAGTACGCCCCCCCCGATCCCCGCCCCTCCCCGCCCCCGCAGGTACGTCGACAATGGGCTCAACACCATGGGTCTCGCCGTGGACTCGCAGGCCATGATCCAGGAGGAGTCTTGATGGGGTCCGAGAAGAACAGGCACTGAGGGGGAAAAAAAGTGGACCCTGGATCAAATTTTTTCCCGTATGATAGATCAAACACAGTTAGCAGCTGTGGTGTAGGTAGCTTCCTGCACTTTTACCAGCGCTGTGCGTGCCTAGATTTAGACAAGGAAGAAGGGCGGTGCTGCTGCGGCTGCGGGGGCGTGTGCTTTTGGTTTTGGACCAGAATGAGGGTTGTTTTCGTGGCGACCCCCCCCTCCCCCCGCCCCCCGCTCCGTCTCGAAAGGGATGCGTGGTCAGTGGTCAAATGACTACGGCAAGCAACAAATAATTACGCTCTCTCACACCCCCCCCCCCCCCCCCCCCCCCCCCCCCCCCCCCCCCCTTTCCATCTCCCCTCCAAGTGGGAAACCCCTCCTCGGTTGCGCGCGTGTATGTTAGCTATAGCGGCTGAGCGCATCGATAGTTTCCGATGTTGGTTTATTGTGAGTGTCGGTGTAGTAGCGCTATGACTAGGTCGACGGCGCTTTGTTCAGGTTGAGGTGAAACAGATACCAGGTGCTGGTGTACCAGGTGTATCGATCGTATCGGGGTGTGCGAGAGGAAACGATCGTGCGCCTGGATGGCTCTGGCTTATTTGCTACCAGGTACAGTAGTTTTTTCGCGGAGTTTTTTAGACCATCGTTACATGGTGCACCAGGGGTGGTGTGGCTTTTGCTGCTTGGCTTTTGAGGAGTGAGTTTTTGAAGATCCGTAGGCGCTGCGCACCGGTATTGCTGGCCTGCTACTGCTTTCGCAGGATTTTAGGCGATGGTTCGTGCGCACCCGAGTTGCTGGCTTGCTGCTGCTGTTGCTTTTGCTGAGCCATGCTTAGTGTTGCGGACTGTTGCTGGCGGTTTCCTTTTCCTTTTTTCAGCAGAGTTTCGCAGTCCTTTTTGTTGTCGCTTCGCTTTACGCGGAGTATTCTCTCGGGCCTTCTTTTTGTTGTTTTTTTTTTTGGCGGTTTTCTTTTTTTTTTCTGCGGAATTTTTCAGGCCTTTGCTGTGGTTGCTTGTGCTTTCGGCCCTTCCTCTTTTTTTTTTTTTTGCGCGTGCAAATATGCTGGAACTTGCTTGTGTACAGCCTTCGCTGGCGTGCTGGCTGACGACTATAGTAGTTCGCTTTGGGCTTGGAGGTTTATTTCCGGCACGCAGGCAGCGCTCGCTTCTTGTGCGGTGGTTAGGAGTGTTCAGCGAGGGGGGACGGGTTCGTCGCTTCCTTCGGATGTGACTGGTGGCGGTAATAATAAAAAAAAAAAAAAGTGAAATGCTGTTGTCGGGGGGAAAAAAAAAAGAACAGGTTTCGTCGTTGATGGAAAAAGCCGAAAACCGGTGCCGAGATTTGCAAAAATGATGAATTTCCTCGGACGCCTATTAAAATTCGTGGGGCGTAAATGACTTCGCTGACTCGACGTCGCCGGCTGGTGCGTAATTTATTTTAATACAGAAAAGTAGTGGTCCCTCTATAGTGCCTGTTGAGTGCCAATAGTGCCGGTTGAGTACTAATAGTGCCTATGACACCGGTTGGCATATATATATATATACATGCTGTGGAGAAAACCTGCTTCCAAAAAAAAATCGTCCCAGGGGGTGAGTTGTCTCATCACCCGTGTGTAACCACTCTTACCGAGAACATAAGCACCGTTTTGACTCTGATTCGAATATCAAACGGAGCTTACATTCCGGGTCAGATTGTTCCACGCAAAAACCTGGTATTACTAGATTACACAAAAGACAGGCGAATCGACATCAAGGAGCCGACTATGTTTCGGTCGGATGATGTCAATAGTTTGATACCAGGTATTGCAGCACAGTTGTGTAGTGGTCCCTCTTTAGTGTCTCGGGTATGCGCCAGCCAGCCAACATCACCCGCACTGTACGTAGGGGCAACCGGCACTCCTCAGCACACCGCCACACACTGGTCAACACTTTTAGAACCGCAGTCCCCTACCGAATAGGGCACAACACACACAAAAAACGCAGATGAGAATGACGGCTTTGGAAAAAGGCCGCGCGCGCGTCGCTCGTACAAGTAGGCGTTTTTGTTGGCAATCTTCTCCCCGTTGTCTGGAGAGAAAACCGGCTTCGAAAGCGTCCGAGGGTTTGTGTGTGTTTGTCGTCTTGCGCGTCATCCAGCTGGAGACCTCTTAGTTTGGAGTTCTCAAGGGGAAGAATCAGTGTCGAAAAAAAAAAAAACATTCGAAACGCATTTTTGATGGAGGTAAAATAGGAACTATTATGGCGCAATGCATACAAATTTGATGGAAGTGGTTGAATACGGTACAATCCAGCAGTAGTAAACTCAAAATGCTCCGTCAGACAAAAAAAGACTACAGCGGGAGACATCAAGAGATTACTTTTAATTTTATCGGGGTATGCACGTCTGGGGATGACGGGTGGACTCATTCGGAGAAGCGATTCCGGGTAAAATAACAACAGGTAACTGGCAGAATAGAGTAGAAAAGCCAAAAAATAAATTACTTGGTTGATGGGAGGGGGGGGGGGGGGGGGGGGCGGAGGAACCGCGGTACGAGCAGAAATATACCAGATACTTGGCAATACTAAAAACTCTCCTGATCGATGGCGAAATGGAGCCCCGGGGGTGTACTCTCGACCGTAGAAAATAAATCCTGATGATTGTCATGGCGTTTGGAGGCCGCGGAAGCAGGGCATTCACAGCAGCAGTACCCTCCAATAGACACGCCCACGGTGCGACTCTGAAGTACCAACTGTACAGTACATACAGTGGTACGAATAGTGGCCTACTAATACTAGACAGGGGGGGTGGGGGGCGTACTCATTTGTTGTTTGCCTTAGTCATTTGACCATTGACCACGCATCCCTTTTGAGACGGAGGGGGGGGGGGGGGGGGGGGGGGGGGGGGGGGGGGGGGGGGGGGGGGGGGGGGGGGGGGGGGGGGGGGGGGGGGGGGGGGGGGGGGGGGGGGGGGGGGGGGGGGGGGGGGGGGGGCAACTCCAACCCCACCACCAAAACCAACCACTTCTTGCTGTTTCCCTACAGCAGTGTAGCAAAAAAAGGCTCTCGTCATCGATCACGACACAACCAGCGGCATTAATGAGACAAGACAACGCCTCCAACCCTAATCAAATCCCAACCCCCACCACTGCTGTTTCCCTATGTACGGTACAGTAGCATCATGGCAAAAGCTCTCCGCATCGATCACAGCCAAAACGGCGCCGCCGCACCTCTCGCCCCCACAAAGCGAACGCCTGCTCCCCCCACAAGACGAAAGCCCGCCCCCCCACAATGCGAACGTCTGCCCCCCCCCCCCCCCACAAGGTGAACCCCTGTCCCCACACAAGACAAGCGCCTGCCCCCCCACAAGACGAACGCCTGCCCCCCCCACAAGACGAACGCCTGCCCCCCCCACAAGACGAACGCCTGCCCCCCCCACAACAACGCGAACGCCTGCCCCCACAAGGCGAACACCCGCCCGCCCGCACAAGCAAGCAAAACCACAGACAGACCAAGCCGTTCAAAGCGGCGACACAGGCGCGTCATCAACATGACCGACCGACCAAAAAGAAAAAAGAACAAACAATACCCCCCAAAAAAAACGGAAGGGAGGGGGGGGGGGGGGGGGAACCAATCGATTACGATACACCAGCAGCAGCAGCAGCAGCCGCAGAAGAGGTCCCTTTCAGTATAGTTCATTCGTCGCTCAGCCTCGGTTTCCTTCCTAACCGAGGACAACAGCACACGCCGCTATACATACACCACACGAACGCACCAAAAAAAAAAAAAACGCGAAAAAGGCAAGACACAAACAAACAAACGCCCGCTCGTCCGCACCACACAGGAAGACACCCCGATCCGACTCATCGCAAGACGAGCGGTGTTATCATACTTTGGTGTTACGGTATATAGGGACGCACGCGCACAGCACACCAGCCGGGCCCGCACGAACCGTCAAGCGACCGATAATATCGATCCTACTGTTAATACCACCAGCACATATCGGACGCTGCGCTCTGCCCTTTTCTGTGCTGAGGATGACACGAAATCATTGTGTCCGAAAATATAAGAACCATACGGTGGTAAATACTAATAAGAAGCGTTTCTTATTTATACGGACATAGTGGTAGCTGGTGACAGGTATCATAGAATGCGTACCTGGTTGAACTTACTGTTGTTGTAGTTCCCAAAACTGCGAGAGACGCCCCCCCCCCCCCCCCCTCAACCGTTCCTAGTGAACACTTTGATTCGCAGGCGGCGAAAAAAGTGAGGATTTATTTTCTTTACTTTTCAGCGGTCGATCCACCTCTCCACCAATTCATCAATTAACCAACCAACCAAAGAACCAATCATCCTACTTCCTATCAACACCCACCAATCTATCAATCAATCAATCAATCAATCAATCGATCGGTCGATCAATCAACCCGCACAACACAACAGAGAGAATTTTAGCTTTCTTAAAACCACGGCCCCATCTTCAAAGAAAAGGGGAAACTCCCTCCGCCTCATCGGTCGTTCAACGAACCAACCAACCAACCCACCAATCCATCCATCCATCAATCAATCAACCGATTCAACCAATCAATGGCGCCATTCAGGTGTCAGCGGCTCCCAGAGAACATCCCCTGGGACAAGCGCTCGAACAAGCCCCCCCCCCCCCCCCCGCCCCCGCCCCCGCCCCCGCCACCACTACCACCGCTCCCACTTGCACCCCGTGCTGATGACGCATCCCTCCTTTCCACGGCCGACGCGGACCCTCTCCGTTTCCTAAGCGCTTGGTTCACGTTGACCGCCGGGCCGAAAGCACCGTGACTTCCTCGGCTGTGAAATCGTTATCGGCAGGCAGCGTAGGGGGGGGGGGGGGGGGGGGGGGGGGGGGGGGGGGCAGCGGGGATGGGTTCCGGGGATGGGTGGGGGGTGGGGGGTGGGGGGGGGTGTACTCATTATCATGCATGGCCATAGTCGTATGACCATAGACCCTCGCACCTCTACAAGGCCGGGGCGGAGCACGTCGGGTTTTCCCATCGACCAGGCAGACGTTGTTTGCACCAAGCGCGAAGCGAAACGTGAGGTGTTGGGCGAGCGCATGAAGGGGAGGGGGGTGTACTCGATATCATGGATGGCCGTATTCGCTGACCATATAGACCGGGGCGGCGGGGGAGGGGGGGGGGGGGGGGGGAGGGGGGCAAGGGAAAAGCAAGAAAAACAAGTGGCCAGCAGGACCTATTTTCATCTCAGATAAAACAGCAGTAAATAAACGCTGTACGGACACGTGTATACCCGCAACGATCTACGAACAAAACGCGACATAGCAGGAGCTTAGCCGCCGCGAAGTAATCAGCGGGGTTACGAGGTGCAGGAGCACACAGGGGAAAGCGCACTCCCTGCCTACCGACCATCCCGGCGACAAAATAAAAAGGCGAAATCCCCACCCTTTTTTTTTGGCGCTGAAGTCGCCCTTTTCACCCTCTATAAATACGTATCGTAGTCATTTTTGCTCTTGCTTTTTCATCTTCCATATTCGTACGTACACGTACGCCGTTTCACCTTCTGGAAGACGGCGGCTGCGCCATGGAGGCGTGCGTGGTGAGGGATACCTCAAGGAGCTTGTCGTACACCACCTCCCTGGCTCGGACCAGCTCCTGCGTGTGGGTCGTGAGCTCCTCGAGCTTGCCCACGGTCGCCTCCCATTTCGCTTTCGCCTCCAGGTACTCCGGCTATTATAGGGGGGGGGGGGGGGGGGGGGGGGGGGGGGGGGGGGGGGGGGGGGGGGGGGGGGGGGGGGGGGGGGGGGGCGAGGGTCATTGGGGAATGAACGAAACAAAAATGACGGTGAAACGAGACGGGGGATGAGATGGGGATGGGAGGGAGGGGGGGGGGGGGGGGGGGGGGGGGGGGGGGCGGGGGGTACTCTATATCATGTATGGGGTCGTAGTCGTATGGGAGGGAGGGGGGGGGTACTCATAATCATGCATGGCCGTAGTCGTATGACCATAGACCCTCGCATCCCTACAATGCCGGGACGGAGAGGCAAGGGACAACCACAAAAAACGACGTGAAAAAAAAAAAAAAAAGTGCAAAAGCGAAAGTAAAAACAAAAAAAAAAAAAAGTTGAAAAAAAAACAAAAACAGAACAAAAACTCAAAACAAAAAAAAGTTGAAAAACAAAACAAAAAACAAAAACAGAAAAGGAAGCACAAAAGAATTGGGGAGAGAGGAAGGAGATCTGACGAGCGAAGGGGGACCTTCCCGGAGCCTATTGCAGCAGTCCGAAAAAAAAGGCGAACCCCTTCTATCGCAGTTGCGTTAGGAGTCGTTCGTCCAGGCTGTGGCTGTTGGAGCTCTGTTGGGCCGTCACGGCTGGGGGGCGGTACGTGTCGCGACGCTCTCGAGCATGGCGTGTAACACGAACAGCTCGTGTGCGCAGAGCAGGTTTTTTCGGGGGGGGGAAAAAGCAAAGAATCATGGGGGGGGAAAGGCCGCTCTCGGTCCTCGTGGTGGGCGTATGGGCACATACGCAAGCACAGCAAGGCCACGAAAACAACACCCCGTCGCGCAGACACCAAACACCAAACAACACCAAGACCCGACCAACCAACCCAACACCATCACCCATCACCGACACCACCCCGACACAACCCTAGCGCCCAACACCAACACCCCATCCAACCAATAGCAACGCCAGACGCCAACACCGGCCCACCTTAAACGACTTCAGCTTCTCCCCTCTGCGAAACGAGCTGCTTGTCGACGGTCACCACCGACTCCTCCTCCTCCTTCGCCCTGGAGCTGAGCGGGATCGCCATCAGGCTGAACGACGCCGCCCGTAACCAGTTGTCTCCGTACACCCCCACCAGGTGGTCCCCCCACCTCTATCTGCCGCCTGATTGGTGGTGTAAACCAACAAACATCAGCAAAAAATGTGCCAGGTATACGGCAAGGGGGAAACGACACGAGAGATGGGGGAGAGGGGCGGAGGGGGGTGTGAGGGTGGGGGGGGGGGGGGGGGGGGGGGGGGGGCAGCAACTGAGCGGGTGGGACTAACGCAATGCACACTGACGTTTCAGCAACACAGATCACAATTCACAATTCCGTCTTTTTTGCGGAGAGCTCGAGCGTATATTTCACGAATTTCAGTACGAACCAAAGACGTGAGACGACCCACGTGCACAACAAACACAAACAAGCAAAAACTTAAAACATAACGAATCGAGCAGAGTGCGGGGTGAGTGCGTGGTGCAGCCGGGGGGGGGGGGAGGGGGGGGGCTAGGGGGGGGGGCGGAGCGGAGCGGGAGGGGGAGGAAGGGGGGGGGTGGGCTGATGGCCTTATTGTGTGCGGCTCACCTGGTGACCTGGAACTGGTCCAACCGGTGGAACACGGGGGGTATATCTTCCCCTTTCAGGCCCGCGATGTTGATCGTGTCCGCCACGTTGCTCACCTGCGCGATCGGCAGCACACAAAAACCAAAGCAAGCCGCCACCACAACAGCCACCGCCACACATCACCACCGTCGGGCACAAAAGAATGCCGCCGCGATGCCGTCATAAAAAAACAGACAAGCAGCCGAAAAAAAAAACACAACACAACCGAAAAAGCAAGCAAGCAAACATACGGGCGAACGGACGAACAAACAGACACAAAAGACGCGAAAACAAACAAACGAGAAAAAAAAAAAAAAAAAAAAAATGATATCAAAGCAACGCAAAAGCAAAGCAAAGCAGCGCAAAGCAAAAGCAAAGGAAAGCAAACAGGGGCGGGTGGGGTGGGGGAAGGACACATGTCACGTTTTTCACAGATCACGGACATTAAAAAAAAATTGTATACATATATAATATATATATATATGAGCACACACACGGGGGAGACACACCCGAATCAGTAGAAACACACCCAAAATCATGGACACACACCCACTTACCTGCTACCGGTACGAAGTATCACGAAACACATCCAATCAGACCCATTATCAACTACATGTTTGGGGTCAGTCATCATGTTCGTCTCGAGCGCACTTGTGCGGCATACACGCCTACTTCGCGCAAAACAAGGACGCTTATCGTGGGGGGACACACACCGCCCACACACCGCGTGCGACGCCAAGAGCAGCGGGAGCACACGGTGCAGGCAAACGACGGAAACAATACCCACAAAGTCACGGGACACACACCTCATACGGGGCGAAGAATAGCGAGCACATGGTGAAGCCCTCGTGCGTCGCCGTGGAGCTGCTTTCCTCCTGATACCTCGCCTTGCCGGCGTTATCGAACAGCTGCCGAAAAAAAAAAAAAAAAAAACGTGAAAAAATAAAGAAATGAAAAATAGTTGAAAACAACAACAACAGCATCATTTTTTTATACATATATATGTATACGTATATTTGTCAAATTTTCGTACTTTTGCCAACTTTTCTCTTCGCACGAGCACTTTTAGGCAAAACACTAAGTACACGGACACGGGAAGCCCTGCCGGACACATTGGTCTAGGTCTCGGCGCGATCCGTGCACTCTGAAGCGCGTGGCGGGCGCTCAAAGTTTTTTTTCCGGCGGGAGTGGATAAGACGATTTCCCTGGTTTCAGTAAGAGGCCTTACTTTGTACGTACGTATCGGTACATACATGTTGTCTGTTTTCTCCCCTAGGCTCTCTCACCAGCTGTTAGCACACAGCTCAGACATATACCAGGTACACAACAGACAGCATGCACATATCCCAACGTTCCAACGCTGCCGCCCCCCTCACCCACCCGCCGTGCGTGTGCGACACACCCATATGCGCAGTGTTGCTGTGGTTGGCTGCGTTTGTCGGAGCCTGCAGTCCGCATTCCACCGTCTGTCATATAACTTTTGATCCGTATATACCCAGGATGACGTATATCCCTGTACATTTTTTTGTTTTGCACGGAGCACGGACCACCGCCTACAGAACAATAGCCACAACAGCAGTGCACAGAGCGTGCTTACCTCCAGCTTCCTACGGCACCGCAACCCTGCTGCCCTGCTGCCCAGCAGCAGCAGCAGTGCGCACAGCAGCAGCAGCAGCAGTGCGCACACCTTGCGCGTATGGATGATCGTACTGCGGCTATCACAGTTGGTTTATTCGATCGATCACTTGACCACGCCACGAACACACCAACCAGCATCACACACCTCCCTACCTGCTTCTTCTGCTTATTGCTGTGTGTGATCCAACATTGCCACTGCTCCAGCTGTGCTCAGCACAGTGCGCCAACAGCAGCAGCAGGCAGGGTACTACGTATGCGCATGTGGAAGATCCGCGCTGGAAGCTCAGTACTACTACTGTAGTTCGTTGTTGTTGTCATCGGCATTGGCCGATGCACGTACCTTCCGCAATGTGTGACCCATTATCCCCGGATCGATATATTCGTCGTCTCGAGTACAACAAAAACAAATCGTTCGTACTGCTGTACAACAAATTATTCGTACAGCAGCGTTCGTACAAAACATACTTACAGCAGTAGTTCTCATTGCTGTGTGTCCTACATTGCTGATGGATAGATCCTAGAGCCAGTTGAAAGGGGGTCAGTACACGTACGTGGCATTCTACAGCAGTACTGCTGTATGTGCAGTCGTACCTGTACAAGCTACTCTACTGCTGTAGTAGATCGTGCAAAGTGTTTTAGATTGCGTAAAAAACATGACGTCCCAGTTGTACGAGCACTGTTCTAGCGTAGACGTTTTATACTGCGCGCGACAAAATTTTCGTTTCCGAGGTTCGACTCGCACCATCCACGCTTTTTTTTTTTTTAGATTCAGTTTTGACTTTTTTTGTACCAGAACTACAACAGTACCATTAATAATAATATATTCGTCCACACCTTTTGCTTTTCTGAGCGTATAGTATGTGATATACTGTATAATACAAGTTGTGT
>JASSKH010000028.1:8385358-8388887 GCA_031763025.1 Macrocystis pyrifera
GGAGGGGGATGGGAAACGCAACGAGGAAGGGAGGGAGGGAGGGAGGGAGGGAGGGAGGAATAAGGCTGTCAGCGGTCGGTGGTCAGCGGCGCAGCACAGGGATGGACGAGGCGGGGAACAAAAACGAGGAAAGTCGTGGCGCGCACGCACGCACGCACGCAAGCACGCACGCAGTCACCCATTGTATACCCCCCTGCATTCCTTCATTCCCTCATTCATTCCTTCATTCCTATTCCGGAGGTGTAGAGCAGAGCCATTTGCCGCGACACCCTGTATACACAACAGCTCGCGGTGGAAAATGCCGCGATATCCTGCACAATGAAATATGTACTACAGCAGTACCGTACGACTACGGACAGCAGCACCGGTGGCTGGTGTCACGGTCACACCTTCCACACCTCAGACACACATGTACAGATCATCTATAGAACACCTCGGACACAGATCATGTACAGATCATCTATAGAACACCTCGGACACAGGTCATGTACAGATCATCTATAGAACACCTCGGACACAGGTCATGTACAGATCATCTATAGAACACCTCGGACACAGATCATGTACAGCTCATCTATAGAACACCTCAGACACAGATCATGTGCATGTCATCTATAGATAGATCATGATCTACAGATCTTTCAGGGAATATAGGTCCATTCCTGATCCGTACGATCTAGCTCATGTCGCCGGTGTGGGAGCCGGATATTCTGCACGATCCATCTACTAGTAGGTGTCCCTTTCTTTCCCGGGTTGGATCTATCTGTACTATTAACTGTCCACAGATCCCTTAGCTCGTGTTGCCGGGTGGGAGACAACGAAAATTTTGTACGATCCAGGGATACGCTTCCAGGGGTGGGGACCCGTTCCAACTGCACGGATCCCATTTACGGGGGACCATAGTAAACAGGACCTACGGTACACACAAAAACCTATATATTTACCTATTTTTACCAACAATATTTGGTCCTATTTACTATGGTCCCCCCCCAATAGCACGACATCTATAATGACCGCGGGATAGCATCTGTAGACGATTAACCCCTTTTTCGGACTGCAGCAGTCCCGTTTTATGGGGACAAACCACTCTAATTCCAAGTAGTTTGTCCCCAAAAAACAGGACTACTGCCGGTCGTAAAAGGGTCATAACGGCACTTCGTGAATGAACTGACCGTTCCAACGTGAGATGCAAGTTTTTTTCATCGCGACAACTTACCGCATAGGCGGTGGCGATCTCCTTGAACTTCTCCGCCGACGCCTCGTCTCCGCGGGTCCGGTCCGGGTGGTACTTCAGCGCGAGTTTCTTGTAGGCGGTGTTGATTTCCTTCTCGGTCGAAGTCGTCGGGACCTTTTTCGGGTTTAAAAATAAATAAATATATATATATATATATATATTCAAGAAAATTGTTTGAAAAAACGAACAAACAAAAAAAAGCAAGAAACAAAAAAACGTGCGTGTGCTATATATTATAAACACCAGCGGCATTATGCGCGAGAAAAAAAAAAAAAACACACACACACACACACACAAACACACACCGAAAAAGTACGGGTACGGGTACTACGTACGTATCAGCGGTACGTGAAAACAAACGGTATACTATACTCGTACAGCAGCAGTAGTGTTGCTTGTGTTTTTGTTGTTGTTGTAACCGTACAGGTTCGCGCACAGGCAGCTGCTAAAACGTGGACCCAGTTCAACACTGACGAACTGAAAGATGGCCCAGTCTTCCGCTTTGGCTTATGTTTACCAAGTCGTCGGTTTCATACCGGAAGGTACGGCGTAAAACAGTTATTACGGGGGTCCACAGTTAACAGGACCTATGGTATACATAAAAAACCTATATATTTACCTATTTTTAATAACAATATTTGGTCCTATTTACTATGGTCCCCCCCCCGTAATATTACCACATAGGCTCCACCCTGCCTCTCAGCAAAACAGACAAGCGTCACTCCAGGCTCAAGGCCGAAAAAAAAAAAAAACACACACACACACACACACACACACACACACACGAACGCAAGCAAGTTTATCGGTTGACGGTCTAGGTTTGGCCCGTCGCGGCCTTTTCAGACCAAGCATACTATAAAATAGTGTGGGATTTTCCTCGACGGCTGTCCTTGGACCGCTGTCCGTCAGTCAAGCAGCAAAAGTGCTCGCCGCATACCGCCGTCAGCCGACATCTTCGAAATCAAGGAAGGGACCATCAGGAACTTTCCTCGGAACGGAACAATCTCAGTACTCCCTCAAGTTTTGAGTTCTCCCAACAATTACTATAGATCATCGTAATGCTGCTGTATCAACTCTCAGCCCTGATCAGGTTTCGGCACACAGACTCCTTCGGTAAAAGCGACGCGCGGTTTTCGGACACTTTCCTCCAATTTTTTCACCAATACCTGGCGAAAGGGTTTCGAAATTCGGATGCTTTTACTCCGAAGGCACCTACCTACCTACCTACTGCTGCATCTACAGCTGTGCATTTGGCCCTAAAACACACAACGTTGTTGCAGCGGTACGTACGGTATATTCTTCGTACATACAAATATATGAAAAAAATATCTACCTGGTATATAGTAGGCGTTTCTACGATATAGGTTCACCCTACATTTTCTGAGGCTCCTCACTTGACCTTGAGGACCCCCACACCTCACCCGGAAAGTGACTTCAGCAGCAAAAATCAAATTGCATCCGAATGAATAATCCCATGGCCCAAGCATACAAAAAAGGTGATTTTTCGAAACAAGATTGGCATTGCGACGATCTTGGGTTAAGAAACCCCGTCATTCAGAAAACATTTTAGCGGAAATGTGCTACCTCTATGTATCGTAGAACGCGTCATTATATCAGGTTAAGTATTAAATAAGCAGAGGCCAGCGGCAGCACTAACCTTCTTCCGATCAGTTTGTCAACGGCTTACGGGTAATAAAGAACAGCAGCCAACAGCAATATCACCGGCTTCCTTTTGCGTTTCGCGAGCACTTTGTCAACGGCTGACGCTACATGCAGCATTTTCAGGAAATACGCAAGTGCTGATATGATATATATATGTACCAAGTGGTGCTGGATCTCGGTATAGTATAGATATCGGAATCGAGTCCGATATATATAATGCAACGCTGATAAAACAAAAACAAAACAAAAAGTTCGTAATCGATAGCAGCATTTTCAGGAAATACGCAAGTGCTGATATTATACGTACCAGGTATGTACCAGGTGGTGCTGGATCTCGGTATAGTACAAATATCGAGTCCGATATATATATAATACGACGCTGATAAAACAAAAAGTTCGTAATCGACACGATTTCGATGCTGCGCGAGTACTGGATACAAGGAAAACCCTTGAATTCAGCACCTATCTGCACGAAAAACAAGGGGATTCCAAACGACGGAGGGTAAGACACGTCCCATGTGTTATATTCATGACGAAATATCGAAAAATCCTGGAAAAATCCCGGAAAATTCGATATAATCGAAACTTTCGATACGATATCCAAACGCGACCTACTGCCAAATAATAGCACCC
>JASSKH010000028.1:8388987-8464898 GCA_031763025.1 Macrocystis pyrifera
GGATGTCGATGCTGGCGAGGACACGCTTCTTCTTGGTGAAGTTCTTCTTATTGCTTATCTCAAGGGAGCTCAACGATAGAGTGCGAGACTAGAGGGCCACAGAGGGGGACAGTCGAGTACCAGACTGTCTCTGAGCCATGTATCATCTTCATAGATGTCGTACGAGTACCATCTACTGGATATTTCCGTTACCAGCACGTCACGTGCTCTTAGACTCGTAGTACGTATCTGACTGTCTCCTCATGTATGCTGATGCAATCTACGGAGACGTTTCCGTTAGACATGAACATGTCACGTCCTCTCATGCCGGTACGTGTTGCACCGCTTTATAGCTACTGGTACGTGATACCATCACATTAGCCCACCCTGAATATTCGGAGATTTTTTTTTTTTTATTATCGTCACTTTTACTTTCCAGCCCACTCGTAGGAGGTTTTACCCTCGACGATCTTCTGGACAAGCCGTGGTCACAGGTGTCGTCCCTTCTCCCCCCCGGTACGTGCCTTTAGTTTTTATCGCGCATAGGGTTCAGCATTCCCACTGCTCGTCGATTTTCATCGAATGTACAGCTAAACTCACGCTCTCGCGCTTTCCGCTAATCAATTCTATGCAAGAAAAAGTCCCTACGAGCATGCACTCGGTGAGACTCGAACTCACGAAATTGATCTTGATAGGCTCGGGGACCACTACCACCAGCCACCGGGGACGCCTAGGAGATAGATGCAGACCACACGACGATTAAGGATGACGACCGTATCATCCCAGAAATCGAGAAAGGGAGTCGAAGGTGCGGCTATTCGAAACAAACTAGATGAAGCTATAAATCTACCTCACACCTCGTAATGAGGCTTCGACGCCTCACGCGTGGCACAAAGGCGCATAACGGGAAGAAAAGGCTACGGCAAGGGCGCTACGAACCAGGGCGCGAAGGTTTTGGCTCGCGAAGCCGTGTATCTTTCTGATTTATTGAGCGAACTAACGTTCTCCCAGATTTATTTTGTGCAGATGTATGAGGACAACATGAGAGCTCTCCAACTAGCTGGTACAACAGCATTCTCGTCAAGGACCAAGTACATTTATTTGTACGAGATGCCATTTTCTGCGCGAGCTGCTCGCATCGAGCAAGATCATCGTATCCCACGTCAAGACAGCGGATCAGCTAGCAGATATTTTCACCAAACTCTTGGACTACCCGAAGTTTAAGGCCATGCTGGACAAGATGACCAAATTCGCTTATAACAACTCTACAAGATCATCATTGCCATCTGCATAAGCACGTGTATTGAGGGTCATCACAGTAGTAGTATAGTAGTAGTAGTAGTAGTAGTAGTAGTAGTAGTAGTAGTAGTAGTAGTAGTAGTAGTAGTAGTAGTAGTAGTAGTAGTAGTAGTAGTAGTAGTAGTAGTAGTAGTAGTAGTAGTAGTAGTAGTAGTAGTAGTAGTAGTAGTAGTAGTAGTAGTAGTAGTAGTAGTAGTAGTAGTAGTAGTAGTAGTAGTAGTAGTAGTAGTAGTAGTAGTAGTAGTAGTAGTAGTAGTAGTAGTAGTAGTAGTAGTAGTAGTAGTAGTAGTAGTAGTAGTAGTAGTAGTAGTAGTAGTAGTAGTAGTAGTAGTAGTAGTAGTAGTAGTAGTAGTAGTAGTAGTAGTAGTAGTAGTAGTAGTAGTAGTAGTAGTAGTAGTAGTAGTAGTAGTAGTAGTAGTAGTAGTAGTAGTAGCAGTAGTAATAATAGCAGTATTTACAGGAGTAGTAGCGATGACAGTATGTTAACGCTAGTCCGTTGGGCTCGTACTGGTAAAAGGTCAAACATTCGCCTACCCTCCCTAAGCATATAACACTCTCCCCCCCTTCGGAACAGCGGGGTGCTTGATCTTCGTGTGGGGCCGAACGTGCCAGTCCGCAGTTCTTCACGATCTCTGGGAATCGAGGACCGAGGAAGAGTGCTTAATGAGATTCTTGACATGAGGAAATTCACTGCGTTTCATTGTGGACGAGAGATTCGAACTCACAACCAACAACCCATGTCCTGCCGACGACGCCAGTGTTAAGTGTAAGGCAATATGGACCGCGGGACCGACGTCTGCCAGCAGGTGATGCCTTTGGCTCTGCTCTGGTCACTCACACAAGGTGCTGACGATGTTAGAAAGTTGTAAACTCTTGTATTGGTTGTTGCTTGCCTCGCCAGATTTTTTATTAACGAAGGAACGAGGCAATCATCAGAAAGGAAGGCGATAACGCCTACCAAGTATGATGAGGGGAGGATTGCTACAAACCAAAATGCCGCAATAGGGAAGAGGGAATACCATAACAAGTAGTTTAAATAGTAGTAGTACTGCCGTAGTATTAATAATCTAGTTGTATTAGTAGTACAGTAGAAGTAATAATAGTATCAAGTAGTAGCAGTAGTATCAATAGTAATAATAGTAGTAGCAGCAGTAGTAGTATTGATAATAGTATTAATATTCATAGTAGAAGTAGTAGTATAGATAGCAGTAGTAGTACTCAAGTAGTAGTAGTAAAATAGTCCTTGGTACTGGTATATTAATAGCAGCAACAACAACCAAAACGCGTGCACAAATTTGATACTAGGCGAGTAGTGAGTGAAACCCATCACAAGGCGTTTGTAGACCGCTTTTGCAAGGCGTTTATCCATTACTATTAATAGTGCTCAACTCAACAAGCTCCCACGCTTTGCTACCCTCCCTTTTCCTGATCTGCCAGCTACAACGATACCGTAATGTTAATGTTCTCTCCTTCGTTGGCGGCCATCGGTGGCGCTTTTGCTATGGGGACGAGCGACCGAAAACCCTCAGTCAGTTGTCGACCGCACGTCGTCGACTTACTCTTATCAATTATTATTGGAGTACTACCACCAAAAACCGGTGTTTTTTTATATGTGTACAAGGTTCCCCTCAGGGTTTCGCAAGCTGAGAAGGGAGGGTAACACAGCTTGCGTTTGTTCCTCGTACGAGCTACTCGTACGTAGCCACCGGGCAAGAACGAAGAACATGAAGAAGAAAAAACTCTTGAAAGCTATGTACCTAAATAAAAACGTAACCATCAGGCAGCAAGTAACCGGGCAAGCAACACCGACCAGCCCAAACGAGTTTATAGTCACAGTACTTCTCTTATAACGTGTGACTTTCGAAATGCGAAGTACCTTCCGCACGTACATTCAATTCACTCTCTGACTAACGTTCCGCTTCGACGCGCACACACGCACGCACGCAGACACACCCGAGAAAAACCCGGATCCCAGCCACAAAAAAAACAACACGCATTGATCGCTGTTTCGAGTGTGATGCAAGCCGCCGCATTTTCAAGCGCGCGGCACCTCGCTCGCGCGACCCGCAAAGCAACGCTCAAAAGAGTGCAAAAGCAGGGGTGGCTTGTCGCCGGCACCAGTCACTCTTTCAGCGCCTGGGCGCGATCTAACATTCCGCTCAAGGACAACCACGCAACAGCCACCGATGCGCGGAAACAACAAACTAATAATAACTGAAGCTTACACCCCTCCAATCACCCGTAACCAAAACGCATGTTCAAACAAAAACGGTATACCCGAACATACTAAAGCAAGGATTTATTTCCTTGGCGCAAGAGCTTCACGCTCCGCTTCGGCCCGCACGACTTGCTCCAAAAGCAAAGCATGTCCTGACCGCCCACCACTACGCACCACAAAAACAAAGACCACCTCCTCCTTTCCCACCACTGGTCCACCCGCTCACACGGCTGAACTTCCGGCGATGACGCCGCCTCGACGACCCTCCCCCCTTCACCGACCACCTCCCCTATTATTCTCGCCGGACCAATTATATGCCGCCGCTTTTGCCACTACCGCGTGCACTCATGCCCTCTTCCCGCCCCCTCCTCCTCCTCCTCCTCCTCCTCCTCCTACCCCCTCCCTGCCCCTCTTCGCTTCCGCTCTTTGCTGCTCTTCTTCTTCTTGCTGCGCGACGACTGGCTCGCCCTCTCCCCTGCTGTTGTCACCGTCCAATCCGACGCCGCCGCAGTCGCCGTGGCCAGCGCCGCCGCAACGGCCGCCTTCGCCGCTTCGCTCAGTCCTACCGCGCCGCCTGAAACCCCCGTCGCAGGCAATTCTGCCGTCGCTGCCACCGCCATCGCCGGCGCACTCTGCTGCGTTTCGATGGTCGAGGACGACTGCGGGTACTCGAAGCTCTCTCGGACCCCTCGTTCTTCCTCCTCTCCTCCCTGGCCGGGAGGAGAGAGGTTTCGAACGCTGGATGCTACCAATCGCGGGGAAGGCGGCTCCTCGACCCCCCGGGAGTTCCACTACCCTGAAGGCGATCTTCGGCGTCATCGTCATCGCCGCGGTCCCCGTCGAGATCTTCCGAGGGAAAAGCACCGGCGGCGACGGCGGCAGTGGCCCCAGGGTAGAGATCGTACTCCTCCCCACCGCTGCTGTTGCTGTCTCCGGCGAAAAAGTCATCGGCCAGCACGCCGCCGCCGCCGCCGCCGCCGCCGCTTCGGTTGCCCTCTCCTTCTGCTGAGTCGTCTCCACCGAAAAACGTGGGCTCAAAGCCTGCGATGGGGTCATCCAGACCGCCCCCAGCCATACCGGTGGCGGCAGCGGTGGCTTCTTCTTCTTCTGTGTCCACTTCAACCCCAACTTCTTCCTTTGTCACGGACCTGTCTCCGCGTAGGGCGCGGTCACCTTCCACCCACCCCTCGCCCTCTCGTCCCCTCTGCTCTCGCCGCCGCCGCCACCACCAACACCGCCGTCCCCCCGCTCTTTCCCCCCTCCGTCGACTACAGCCCGCTGGGAGCTAGCCACGGTAGACAACTCTCCCCTCCCCACCACCTCCACCCCTGTCGGCATCGCCACCGCAGCAGCAGCAGCAGCAGCAAGCAGACCTACCACCCTCGCTTACGTACACGCCTTCCGACGAGAGCGCTTCCCCCCCCGCATCTTGACAACAGCGATCGATCGTGATGACGCCGTCTACCCCCTCGCCGGCGGAGTCCGCCGGTGGCGGGTCGGCAGAGTGCCGCGGAGATGAAGCGTGCTGTGCATTTGTCGATTTCCCGTCCGCCGAGGCGGCAGCATCTGCTGCTGCTGCTGCTGCTGTGGCTACAGCGGCAGCGGGGATGTCGACGGTGGCGGTGACTGCGGAAGGCTCAGCCCCTCCCTCTTCCTCCCTCCTCCCCCTCCTTCTCCTCCGTGGGGTCTGACTTGGAATACCGCTGGGCCCCTCCGTCAGTGAAGCCACCGGCTTGGCAATCGGAGGATCGGTTTCCGACATTGGCGCCGTCGGAACCTTCCCCCGCCGAATCTCGGACAATCGGCGCTCCGGGGCGGTCCTGCCGGGAAAAAAACGGTTTCCAGCGGTGCAGGTGGCACGGGTGACTGTTGTCGTGTCGCCTCCTGCGAAACAGAAGCGCGCAGAGCAGAAATGGCCAAAAGAGGGCCGGTTAACTATACACGGGCATGTAGATACGACGGGAAAACATACACGAAAGGACATTATACCTGATGTACGATGAACACACAGACAGGCGTGTCGGAATAATGCAGGTGTTTCGGAACAATACAAGAAAAATTGTCAAATGATTGCGCGAAAAATGGTTGCTCAAATACGCTCGCGGGCTGGCGGGACGAAGGCGAAACCCTGAAAAAAAATCGGACGGTGGGCACACGGCGGCGTAATCGCCCTTGGTCTACAAAGCAAGGCCTAAGCGAGGAAAGACGGGATGATCAAATGTCTCTAGGTTTACGGTCAGTCCGGCACTATTCCTTCCAAAACCCACCGGCAATAAGCTGACCGACCGCTACCCACCATCTTGAGAGGTGCGAGGGGTACAGCAATACCTGGTGTATGCCTGAACGAGCAAACGAAATGAAGTACCTGGTACATACATGAACAACCACAGGCAGTCTGCTTAATAACACAAAACGGTAGCATTCTCCGAAAACCGAACCTTGCGCGGCGCACCCATCCCAAAAATCAAGTTCCTCCGCGACACCCGCCAACCGCTGTGAATGTATCCGTTTCGATGCACGCGCAATCAAAGTAGTAACACACGGAGGAAACTCCGTCTCGCGCGAGACTCCCGGCCTTCAAAAGTCGCACCTGATCTCCGGCTCCGCGACTTTCCGCATTTTCCACCGCGGCCACGCATTCCTCTCCGCTAGCCGGAACCGCACGCGATTCCTCGCTTTCCTGCGTCCCCCCCCCCCAACCCCGCCCCCTCCGCCTCCTCCTCCGCCCCCCTCTCCGCAGACGGCGCCGGCGCCGCCAGCCCCGGCACAAAGCGCGCCTGCTGAAGTGTCGCCCCTCACCTCGCTCCTTTTTCGGTGTCGCCGGCTCTCCGCTTGGCCTTCTTCCATCCCTTCCCCCTCGGCATCATTATCGCCTCCACTGTGCTCCTGCCCCACCTCCATCTCCACCACCGCCGCCGCCGCCGCCGTCGATGCCTCTGCCGCCCCCCCCACCGTTCCCTCCCTTTCCTCTCGCGGCCTGGGCGGCGGCACCGAAGCTGCCGCCGCGTCTGCCGCCCCGTCGTCGCCTGTAGCGCCGCCTATTACTCTAACGCTACCCTCGGTAGAAGGAGCCTTCCCCGCTCCGTCCACCATCGGACCCTCCCACGCCCCCTCTCCCCCCTCCGCCTCCTCCTCCTCGTTCATCGTCTCCTTGATGGGTTTCTCCTCTCCCTCCTCTTCCTCCTCCTCCTCCTTCCCTCCCCTCCCGCCCCCCCTTTTCCCCCTCTCTCCCCTTCTTCTTCCGTGCTTCCTCTGGCGCTCCTCCTCTTGCCCGGGCCGGGATCGCGGTGGGGGTGACGGTCGTTGGGGCCGATGTCGAACTCGGAAGCATCGCTTTGGCGATGGTGGCGGTCGCTGTGGGCTGTGGGGTGGAGGAGACGGGGGTAAACAGAGTCGGTGGCGCACTTTTGACATGTGCGCCCAGATTCACAAGCGTTTGCCTTAAGAAGCCGTACGAATCCAACGGTCTCTCCAAAGGTTCCGACGGTTCCAACGGCCCCAACGGTTCCGACGGTCCCAACGGTCCCGACGGTCCCAACGGTTCCGACGGTTCCAACGGCTCCAACGGTTCCAGTGGTTCCAACGGTTCCATATTCCAACGGAATGCGGTGAAAAAACAGCAATAACAACACAAAAAATCAAAACTCAGGAGGGGGCAGGAGATCTCCCCGACCCTGAAGCCCGACCCCCTTGACACACAGCACGTCAATTCACCACCTCCACCACCACCACCACCACCACCACTCCAGACCAAGCACACGGGTGGGCGGAGCCCAATTAAATACCGACCTGCACCTTCTGCAAAAAGCGGTCAAAATCGGCGAGCGTCGAGCGTAAACACACAATCAAGGTGCACGGGCGGGAAGGGGGGGGGGGGGGGGGGGGGGGGGGGGGTCCCAATGTCGCGAAGGACGAACGGCGACGATCACCGCAGCACACGCGCCTACACGGGGAGCACGCTACAAAAAATAACAAAACAGAAAAAAAAAACGAGTATATGGTGGTCGGCCTAACCTGGAAGGGAGGGAGCGGAGGACAGGAGGACGAAACGTCGAAAAAAATATGCCAGGTATACATATAGACACAATAATACTTTTGTTCGTAACACAAGTATATATCCGCACTGCATATTGTCGGAAAACAATTGCAGTACGTGCTGAAGTCTAAAAAAACAAATTCGACAATAAAAACAAAGCCGTCCAAGAATGAACCGTCGACGTGTTCTGCCGAGAGAGCAAGTTGGTGCCGGGGCGGGGGGGGGGGGGGGGGGGTTGTATTCGATATCATGCATGGCCGTTGTCATATGTGTGTGTGGGGGGGGGGGGGGGGGTGGAAATGGCGCAAGGCACTCGCGCTCGTTGTCTATATGCAACCGTTATCGCCGCCGTGTGCGCGCGTCCCGTCCGTCCCGCCCCACCCCGCCCCGAGTCTTCCTGCCCCTTGGCTAACCTTGATGGGAGCCGTGACCCGCTTCAATCTTGACGTTCTTGGAGCGGGCATCTCGTCCGAGTCCGTGCTTCCGGCTGCTCGTTGTCGGCGCACCACCCCCCCGGGTGAAAACAGAAGGAACCCAGGCCGTCGCATTTACCGACGACGAAAAAAAAAAAAGAAACAAAAAAGAGAGCACAATTTCAGACCGCCGAAATAGAGAGAACAAGGAAGGAAAGGAACGGCAACGGCAATAACAAATCCCAACACGCTTACGTATGAGGAATCGAGATACCTATCCTATACATATATATCAGTCTCTTTCACTGTATCTCCATACGTCCGTCTCTCTCTCTGTATCTCCCTTCTCCCTACCTCCCTCCCTCCCTCCCTCCCTCCCTCCCCCCCGTCCGTCTCTCTTTGCCTTCCTCTCGCCCTCCATCCCTCCCCCCCTCCCCCTTCCCCTCACCGCCGTCCGCCGCCGCAGCGTTGACCATCGCCGAGGGCTTGATGGCCTTGACCACCTTGCGCCGCTCTCTCGGCGCCGCCCTCGTCGCTGATCTCCTCGCTGCTGTCGCCGAAAAAGTCTTCCAGCTCGTCTGTCACAGTCTGCCCCGCCCCGACCCCAACACACAAGAAAGACACGGAAGGCAAGGAGTTCATATAAGAAAAGCGGGCGTTTCCGCGGCGGCGGTGGCGGCGGGAGGGGGGGGAAGGGGGAGTGAGGAGCAGACGCAGACACAGGGCGGGCGCCCTCGCCTCCGGAGGAGAAACAAGAACCAGAGTTGGAACCGAAGCGAACAAAAAATAAAAGCCGCTACAAGTGCTACCTCTCAAAGTCTCAAGGCTGGCCGACCCCCCAACCAAAGCATCGATAGCGAACACCCGATAGGGCCGGGTCTTGTCGGCAAACGGCGTTCAACTTTCCACAACCTGCATGCGCAGAGGAAGGGAGGAGGGAGGTGGGCGGGGGAGGGGGGGGGTTCTCTCCTTGCGCCACTGGCGTCCCGTCCGTCCTTCCGCAGACTTCATTGAACCATTCCACCCTCATGTCGCCTTCGTACATTAAGGGATCCAAGGACACATGCTTATAAAATGGGCCACGCAGGCACCGCCTTTTTTTTTGTGCACAACCCCCCCCCCCCCCCCCCCCCCCCCCATCTCCCTCTCTCCTCCTCCCCTCTCCCCTATTTTACTCCTGACCCCCTCCCTTCGTTCCCCTCCTTCTCGCGTTTTCGGGCGCTAGAGTAGAAATCAACCATGAGTCTTCGCGTTCCACACGCGCATTACAAACCGACAACAATATATATGTATATATAACCCCAAGCATATACCGGTATATGTATATATATTTTTTTCAAACAAAATTTTACCAAACAGTAAACACCAACAACAACAATAACAATAACAACAACAAAAAACCGACGAAACGAAACGAAAAAAAAAAAAGCAATGAAACAAAAAAAAAAAAAAACATTGCAAATGGAAAAAAAAAAAGAAAAAAAGAAAAACAACAACACCCTGGTAACACAAGCCCCTTGCACCTTTTTTGGGACGGGCGCGAAGTCTTTGGCGTCCGTGACCCTCCCCTCGTACTCTGGCGGCTCGTCTCGCTCCTCCTTCCTGCTCTTGCTGCTCTTGTGGCGATGCCGGTCCTGCATCGCATCGCGTCGCGTCGCGTCGCGCCGCAACATCCTTGAGAGTCGCTTTATGCACTAGAGTCGCGCGCTGCGCATTGCACTTTCCATTTACATTGAACCGCGCGGCATTGAAATCCCGTCCGCACTGAATTGCGTTGGCACTGAAGTGCGTTGCGTTGCATCGCATTGCATTGCATCACATTGCATTGCATCGTATGGCAGTGCATTGCATCACATTGCATTGCATCGTATGGCATGGCGTGGCATGGCATGGCATGGCATGGCATGGCATGGCATGGCATGGCATGGCATGGCATGGCATGGCATGGCATGGCATGGCATGGCATTGGGTTGAGTCTGCGTTGCGACCGAGAAGACACCGCGGGACGCAAAAAAAAAAGGAAAACATTTGGACATTGGACGTGGCCATCGGATCCGGCGGCGGCAATAACGGTGGCGGTATCTCGCAGGGGGGGGGGGGGGGGGGGAAGGGGAAGGGGAAAGGGGGGGGGGGACTGAGCTGGAATATATCCGCACTCTCGGTATACACGCATTCTCCTTGTCCTTACGTTTATGATGTTTCTTTTTCTCGTCCTTACCGAAACATGTTCCTCATCTATTAATCTTTATCATTACCTTCTTCTTAGAATTATCCTTCCCATTGTCCTCATCCTCTCATCCTTATCCACCTCCTGCCGTTTTTCCTTGTCGACACTTGCTCTTTCACCCAGAATTGTCCTTATATCTCCATAACTATCTTTCATAAGTACCTTCTTCTTGGACTTTTCCTTGTCCTTATCCTTGTCCTTGTCCTTGTGGTGCTTCTTTTTCTTGTCCTTTCGAGGCGGCCCCGAGGGCTCGCGGCCGTGGCTGTCGGTAGACCCGCGCCGCTCGAAGTTGAGGTCAGTCGCCGCACCGGCAGGGGATGCCGGCATTGAGGCGATCGACGGGCGCCCCGGGGGAGCTGCGGGCGACGGTCGCCCTGGAAAAAAAAAAAAAGCCGCGGAGGGAAGCGAAGTGCGGAAGGACGACAGGGGGAAGGCGGAAGAGGGAGGGGAGATAGAGGAGGGGGGGGGGGGGCGGGGGGGGCGCGCAGAACAGATAAATCAAAAGGGATCAGGGATACAACCACCGCAACCACTAGCTCCACCAACACCAACACCACCATCAACTCCATCACCACCACCTC
The DNA here is from genome assembly GCA_031763025.1 of Macrocystis pyrifera. Lineage (NCBI taxonomy): Eukaryota > Phaeophyceae > Laminariales > Laminariaceae > Macrocystis > Macrocystis pyrifera. The sequence goes on from JASSKH010000028.1 coordinate 8,399,741, forward strand.
TACCACCTCTACCACCTCCACCCCCTCCCCCCCCAATACCCTCCCCCGACCCCCCCATCCCCTTAATCACCGCCACCACTACTACCTCCACTGTCACTGCCAACAACAAAATAATCCGATAGATAAACACAAAAAACCGGCGGCCGGGGGGGGGGGGGGGGGGGGGGGGGGGGGGGGGGGGGGGGGGGGGGGCGTGAAGAAAAAGCGACACGAAAAGCGAAACAAAAATCGGGGAGCTGGTAACCTGAAGTCGGGTCCACGTCGGAGGTCTGCAGGTGCTGCATGTAGTTGCCGTAGCTGTGCCCCCCGATGAAGCCCGCCAGCTCACGGTACTCCCTCTCGAGGGTCTCCGACGTCGCCCGCGCCTGCTGCAGCAGGGACCGCCGCTTCAGCTCCAGGAAAGGCACGTTCAGGTAAGTGTACAGCACCTGCATCAAGCGCGCACCGCACCGAACCGCACCGAGCCAAGGGTCAAGGGTCAAAGGGAGGGGGTGCGGGGAGGTGGTGGAGGGGGGCGGGGAGGGGGTGGGGGGGAAGGTGGATTGTTTGCCGCGGCAACGGGCTTAACGACGGCACCCCGAATGAAAGAGAACGAACCGCATGATTCAACATCTGGTTGGAGCGAAAGGGACGACATCCTCAACCTGCCTCTTCCGGCCGTTACCACCGCCGCGACCACCATACTCCTCGCCGCCGCCGCCGCAGCAGCAGCAGCAGCAGCCGCAGCAGCCGCAGCAGCCGCAGCAGCAGCACATGGCAGCAGCACATAGCAGCAGTACCAGCAGTAGCAGCATCATCGTCACCACCACCGTCAGCAGCAGCAAGTGCAGCAAGAGCAGCGGCAGCAAACTCAGCAGCACTAGCGGTACCAGCCAAGCGCAACAAAAATACAGCAGCAGCAGCAGCAGCAGCAGCAGCAGCAGCGCACCATGCGACGAGGCGTTACTGCGTTAGGGGAAGCACTGTTGTGGCCAAATTACGTCACTGGGACTGACCGTGCTTCTTAACCCAACATCACTGCAGTAGCACCAGCGTTTCACAATTATTTCCGTGGTGTAACGGGGGGGGGCATAGTTAATAGGACCTACGGTACACACAAAAACCTATACATTTCCCTATTTTTACCAACAATACTTGGTCCCATTTACTATGGTCCCCCGAAATAGTAGCTCATCGAGCTGCGCTTTTAGCTGTTCTCAAAATCAGCTTTGGGTCGAGATATAGATGTCTACCCCTACACAAGGTGCTGCCCCTATTACGGGGGGCCATAGTAAACAGGACCAAATATTGTTGGTTAAAATACGTAAAAATGTATAGTTGTTTGTGCGTACCATAGGTCCTATTTACTACTCATTTACTATGGTCCCCCCGTAGTGAAAGGTGTCACCCCCAGAAGGTTCTGCTCCTGGAGGGCAACACGCCTCCGATTCGTGCTACGACAGCGGACGTAGCACCCAAGTTTTCAGAGCCTGCTCGCTTGGGGGAGCTCCATGCCTCAAGCAACACTGAAGCAACTCTTGACAAAACACGTACTGGGGCTTCAGTTTCATCCCGACAAGAAAAATCCCATGGCATGATAGATGAAGAAAAAGAAAAGAAAGAAAAAAATATTGCGTAAAACCACGAATGGGAAGGCCGGGTACTAGTGCCAGTAGTTCTTCCGTTTTGAGGAGCTGCTCCGTCAGGTAGAAACGTTTCGGCGCACGAGCCCAGCAAACACACACGCCGGCAAACGCAAAGGCAAGCAAGCGCAGGCGCAAATTGGCACAAAAAAAAAATCCTTCCTCTCACCCTGAGCCCGAAGCAGTTCTTCATGGAGCAGTCGAACAGGCTTACCCGCCTCCCGCCCCCCCCTCCCCTCCTCCTCGTCCACCCTCCTCACGCGTTCCATCATCAGCCGCGCCGTCTCCAGCGTCACGACATGGTCCCACGCCCCCCCGCTGCCCCCCTGCCCCCCCCGCCTCCTTTTGTACCGCCTGCTCCCCCCCCCCCCCTCCACCTCCCCCTTCCTGTCCGGTTTCCCCCCCTTCCCCGCCTCCAGTAACGACTTTTGGTGTTAAACCGGAGGGGGCATCACCACCATCACCACGATCATCATCGCCAGCGGAAGGACCCCGAGCGCTAGCTGAACCCCCAGCAGCGGCAGCGGTAGCACCAGCAGCACCACCACCACTACCGACACCAGCATCGGCAGGAGCAGCAGCAGCAGCAGCAGCAGCAGCAGCAGGAGCAGCAGCAGCAGGAGCAACAGCAGGAGCAGCCGGACTAGCAGCAGCAGCAGCAGCAGGAGCAACAGCAGCAGCGAAATGAGGAGTTCCGGATTGGTCAGAGGCTTTTCTCCCGCCGGTTTCTTCTTCGAGCTTGTCGCGGAAGTTCAGGAGGACCACGGTCGGGAGGTCCACAGGCGCCTCCGCCAGAGCCTGCTCGACCTGCGTGTGCGTGAGCGTGCGTGGCGCGCGTGAGGACCGTGGATAAACAGTAGCCTTCTCCACATCATTACACTAGTACGGGACATAGAACAATAAACGAGGGGAAAGAGTGCATGCAAGTCATTTTAATTTCCAATGCCGTCCAGGATTTTGTCGATAAATTTTGTTTCGCCGGAATTTCGCCGGACAAGGCTCCTTGGGGTATAGGGCAGGGGTCGGGGTTGGGTTAAAGTGCAGGGTTAAGAATAGAGTTTTGGGCGTATCAAGAAATGTTTCGTCTCAAAATGCTGGAATAACACTTCCGGTAGGTTCACAGGCACATGACATTCTCCGAATCCTATACCCAAAAGCCTGCCACTTCTGTACAAAGTACTGTTTTCGGAGAAGGCGGCTCGCGAAAAAAAAACAACACCAAAACGCGACACGAAAAAAAAGACAGCACCGTACTGTGGCCAGGATGTGTCGATCTCAAACTAGCTCATTGCCAATAATCTAGCCCCGCTGTCACAAAAAAAGGGACAAAAGGAGTTCACAGCTGAGCAGAAAAAAAGAGGAGAAAAAAGGCTAAGTCGGTGGTATCAGGGTGACAGCTGACAGCCTTTTCCACGACCTACCTCGTATTGTCAAAACACAAGAAACACATACCAAGTTCTTCGTAAAATATTATTACGGGGGATCATAGTAAATAGGACCGAATATTGTTACTAAAAATAGGTAAATATATAGGTTTTTATGTATACCATAGGTCCTATTAACTATGGACCCCCGTAATAGTATACACTTGGTAAGTCAAAACGCGTGTTGCTTCCTGGCATGCTGGATGGGGTCGTTTTTTTTTGGTGGAAGGGGGGGGGGGGGGGGGAGAGAGGGAGGGGAGGGGGGAGGGGGGAGGAAGCGGGAGGGAAAGGCAGCGCGCGTGATCACTCTGCAACGGCGCGATCGGAAGCACCCCCCCCCCCCCGCGCGCGCGCGCGCGCTTCAGGAAGCGCTTTATTGGTCTAGGCGAGTCTAAACTACACCCGAAGGAAAATCGTCCATACCTTGCTATCCTGTTGATCAATCAATCAATCAATCAATCAATCAATCGATCAACCAGTGAATCAATCAATCCAAAAAAATACATCAACCACACAAGCTGAACGATCAACCAACACCGAGCCGAAGGCCAATCAACCCACAACTACTCTAACGCCCATGATCCATGAACCAACCAACCAAAAAACCAATCGAACAACCAATCAACCAACGAATCGACCGACCAAAATCAAACCGATGGCATGCTAACCAAAACACCCCCCTAACCAAAGCCAACCTCAAAACCAAAAAATCGAAACCAAAAACCATATCAAAACCAAAAAAAAAGAAATAAATAAATAAACGAAAACCAAAAACAGCCACAAATACCTGCTGTACATACGAGTTATACAGCGGCAGCACGCGTTAAGCAAACAAAAAAGAAGGGCGAACGAACTAAAAAAAAACGGCTCAAAAAAACAAAAAACAAACGAGCGCATGACGATGACGTTGTCGCTGTATACCTTGTCCAGCGTCTCGGGGCGGTAAGGGTCGATCATGAAAATGACGGCGCTTGCGCCGTTGTACACGTTGACCATGCCGGCGTCAAGAACTGCCAAGGAGCGTCCTCCCCGAGCTGTACAGCGGAGGTGGGGATAGGAGAGGGGATGCGGTGGAGAGGGGCCGGGGGCGGGGGGCGGAATTGGAACGGGGGGGGGGGCGCAGGGAGGGAATACGGGGCGCCCGGGGGGGGGGGGGGGGGGGGGGGGTTGTCGAGCGCAGCACAAAAAAGTGGTGGGAGGAGGCTGTTCTGTTTTGGGGTGCCCGTTACATCGTGACGTCACGCACGCCCAGATGAGGCAGCGCCAGTCCAGCGCGGACTCAACAACGAGACACCTCACTCCGACAGAAGTAGCGCGAGGTGAAACGTGTGCGCTGCGTCGCTTCGTCGTCTTCTGAGCTCCCTCCCCAACCCTCAGCATCCCGCCTCAACGGCTCTGTGGGGCAGCAAGGCTTCCACAGTATGTGCGAAAACTCGACCCGGATGGACCCGTAACAACCAAAATCCAGAGCAGCCACAACCGCGACCAAGACCAGCACCACCGCCACCACCACCATCACCACCCCCAACCCCCCCCCACCACCACCACAACCACTACCACCATCACCGCTGCTACCACCACCACCAACACCATCAACACCCCTAACACCACCACCATCAACACCCCCAACACCCACACCAACACAACCAACACCATCACCACCACCACCACTCTCCCAACAACAACAACACCACCACCGCCACCGCCACCACCTGCCAGCGCAAAATTTGCAAAAAAAAAAAAAAAAAAAACAGCGTCGAGAGAGCCAGCCAGCCAGCCGCAGAAGCGAAGTGCGTTGCATGTTTTCGTTGGGTCACCTGAGCCGCTGTCCGGAGGGAGGCCCGCGACGGCGTCCTCCAAATCCTCGCCTTCAGACACCCTCTTCACCCCTCCCCGCGCCAAGCCTTTGTCCACGACGTCCCACACCTTCCCGTGCATGCAGCACGACGGAGGAAGTTGTAGAGAGAGAGGGGGGGGGGGGGGGGGGGGGGGGGGGGGGCAGTTACATATTTAGAGAGGGAGGGGGGTGTAGAGGGAGGGAAGGGGGGATGAGGGAGAGAGCAACTTGCGAGGGGAAATGGAGAGCCAGACAGCAGCAGCAGCAGCAGCAGCAGCAGCAGCAGCAGCATACAGCGGTTGTTCAGTCGCCGGTTTGTTTCTTTGACGCAGAGCGACACCACTACAGGCCAGCACCCCCACTTTTGCCGAAAGGAGCACTATAAAATCGAGCCACCACCGCGCCGCCGCAGGCCCGTACGTACAGCGAGCACACCGCCGTGTCAACAACAAAAAACAACAACAACAACAATAACAATGGCGGAGGCGGCTGAGCCGAGCGGGCCGCACCTCGACCTTGACCACATCCTGACTCCCTCGGTATACCCAGTTATTGATCGTTGTTGTCTGAATTTCCGGCGTGGGGGTGTACTGCCGTCATCGGTCCGGTTCGTGCCGTCGACGAGGGTCACGGCGACAACGAGGCAGCGGGGAAAGGGGCGCGGGGACGGGGGCGGGGGCGGGGGGGGGGGGGGGGGGTGTACTCGTTAGAATGCATGGCCGTAGTCGTATGACCATAGACCCTCGCATCCCTACAAAGCCGGGACGGAGCACGTCCGGTTTTTCACTGAGCAGGCAGACATTGCTTGCACCGAGCGCGAATCAACGTGAGGTGGTGGGCGAGTCGCATGGAGGGTGAGCTGCATCCTACTAAGAACCGCTCTGGAGACGGATTTTCTTGCAATATGGATGGATGACAGCGTCAATGAATTGATTTATTTTCTGGTGTGGCCACTTCCAGAAACAGCAATGGGTTTACTACGCAACTGCCTCGTGGGCGTCTTACCACATACCGGTGCACACTACGTCATACGATCATCCCGTTTGTGCGGAGGAAAGGCCCTCTCCGCACAAAAATGAGGGCGGGGGGTAGGCGGGGGGGGCAGGGCGATCGCGCCGTGGTAACATCAGGGTTCGACAACGGCACGTGATGGCGTGTTGCGACAGCGAACAGTGGCCTGGCTGGCTCTCTTCATTTTTTTTGCGCTGGATGCATGGCTGGAAAGCGCACGTGCTTTTGCTGCTGTTCGATCTCATCGGGCTGGCCAGTTGGCTGGTTGCTTCCCGACAAACTACAGCAGGCCACTGCGCGCCGCGGCTCGCCCGGGCTGAACCCGTATCAAGCGGCACGTTTACCGCGTAAACGGGACCGAAAACGAAAATTGAAACCGAACCTCAAGCCGAAACCAAAACCATAACTCGAAATCGACACTGAAACCGCAAGAAAAAAGACAGGAGCCAAAACCAAAATTGAAATCGGAGCCGGAACCGAACCTGAACCCGAATTCGTTCCGGTAAAAACAAAAAACTGAAACCCAGATCCGAAGCCATGACCCAAAGTAAAAAAACAAAAAGGGAGTCAAAACCGTACCGAAAGCCGAAAACCAAAACTAAAAATGTAACCGAAACCGAAACCAAAAGCCAAACTCGCGGTGCCTGTCTGTTTTAGCCACTTGTGCCCTTGTCCAAGCACCAAAAATGATGGGTTTGTGCGGCCCAAAAACCCAACCAAGCCCCTCCTCTTGTCTTAGAATACCGATGTTCTCACATGATATATACAAGCAGCGGAAGAGCAAACATCAGACAAGGGACGGAAACAGAAACGTCAAACCGAAACATGAATCTGAAAAAGGACCTAAAATCGATACCGGAGTCGAAACCAAAACGCAAAACTCATCGCAGGCTCTGGACATGTGGATAAAGTAACCTTTTCCTCGTACGGGAGGCCCTGCAGCCGGCGCCACAGCGTGGTCTTGCCGACCCCCCTCTCTCCTCTGATGACCACCTTCATGTTGAACTGCGCTCCCGTCCCGTGTAGCTTTCGCCTGCTCGGAGAGCCCAAGAGGCGGCAAGGGCGGACGGAGGGAAGAGCGATTTTTACACCGCTGCTGGATTCGGGTCTCGAGCCTATGATCGAGGGAGGGGGGAGGGGTGTACTCGATATCATGCATGGCCGTAGTCATGTTCATGACCATAGGATCCCTACAACGCCTGGACGGAGCATACCGGGTTTTCACAGACCAGGCAGCCATTGCTTGGACCAAGCGCGAAGCACCGTGAGGTGTCCGGCGAGTCGCATGAAGGAGAACCGCTTGTGAGGCGGACTTGCATATGGATGACAGCTCCAACGAGTGCATTTGATTTTTTATTTTCCGGTGTGACCACTTCCAGAGACAGCAATGGGGGTACTATATAATTGCCTCATGGGTGCCTCACCATATGTACACTACGTGATGCGACCATTCTCCTTGTGCGGAGTAAAGGTTCTCCATCCCGCACAAAAATGATCTACAGTAACTCGATCGCCAGCTGTGACCGACCGCCAAATAAATAAATAAATAAATAAGTAAAACGGTACCCTGGTTGTCTAGCTCACGCAGTGAGCGGCATTTTTTACAGTGTCGTTGCCAACCGACGCAAACCAAAAAAAGTCAACAATTGATCCTCAGAACTCGAGTCAGAATCGAAAAGCAAGTCAAAACTGAGCGAGTTAGTCCCTCCCACACTGAATTCAAGATAAAACGTGTTGAGCCCGGCATGCTTTTGTCCTGCGCCATTTAGCTCTTGGCATTTGCAAATCGTCCATTTAATCACTTCACAAACCAGGCGCGGTTTTTCCTGCGCAACTAAACTGTCGGCATTTGCAAGTCGCTCACTACACCACGCCATGAGCATCCTGTCTGCTTCACACTTTGTTCTGTGTTACCAGGTACTTCCGTGAGCGAGCGTACGGGGCGGCGAATAGCCGCCCGCGAAGCGGAACGCCTGGCACACACTACCATCAGGTATTTATCGCGTCGTATACAACCGAAGTTGCCCCAGCAGAAGTTCACGAACGTGGTCGAACGTTTTCGAGAAAACAAGCCGTGACCGAAAGCCTTCCTGATACGTCTTCCAAGGAAGAGGCGGAGGAATTTCACGTACGTGCAAGACTCTTCAGATTTTTGCACGTAATTTCATACGGTTTGTATGTACAGAAGAAGTTGTTGTACATACCTTACAGCACGGATGGAATAAAACACACCCCGGTGACGTTTTTTTTTGTTTACCTTTGAGAATATCACCACCGGGGGTGCTTTTTATAGGGTGTGTGTGGTATCCAGCGTACCCCCGGTGTTAAACCCCATGCGCGAGAGCCCCGCAGCTGGGGGGTGTGACAAAGATGGGGTGTGATAACGAGGGGGTGTGATAACGGGACGTCGGTTGCCAACGAGTGCGAACAGACTCGGCCAGATGGCAAGAGGGCGTGATGACGAGGGTGTGTGCTATTAGCGGTATCTTTGATCGCTATGGAGTGTGAACAGACCCCCGACAGACTGCTGGCCCCTGCGGGGGGTCAGGTAATAACGGGGGGGGGGGGGGGGGGGTTACGGGGGCGTACCTACAAGGGGGGGGTGTGTTAATGCATGAGGGTTGTTGGTCTGAAGCCAGCCTTTTATTATTCCCACGCAATGCCGGTTACTGCAGTAAGTAAGGCCCACGCTCATACCGGTAAAACCCGGAGTGACAGAAGAAACCCCGCTTTTTCTGCGATCTTGGAGAAAAGTTACCGGCTACCGGTACCGGTCCCACATTCGGTGACGAAACTACCGAGGGTTGCACCTCAGAGGCCTTGTCCCACTGAAAGAATGACTGCTGACATGCATATTGAAATGCAACCTTTTTATCCTAGCCCACACCAAGCACAAAAAATAACCGTTACCTTAATACCGGTACCGTAGTGTGCGTTTTGTAACGACAAATTCCGCGATTGGCCACAAAACTACCGTAACCGTACCCGTACGTATAGCGGTTACTGGTAAAGGATGAGAAAAAAGGAAAACACGAATCAACTCTTAAGATTGAGGCTGACACCTTGAGATTAAGGCGGACACCGATATCCACACCGGTGCGTGCGAGTTGTGGGTGAATGGTGCCCACTGGGCGTGATACTCTGGGGTTTGATAAGTTTGCAGGCGTACGTTCGAAGGGGGTGTGATATTTAACGTACCCCCGGTGATAAAAGTGACGGTCGAAACACAATTTAAAAAATGTACCCCCGGGATGTGCTTTTGTAGGGGGGGCGGGGTTATCCAAGGGGGGTGAGCTATTAATATCATCCGTGTTACCAGGTATACGGTATGTATGGCCTGCATGGTACCAAACGGGATCAGGGTGTGAGGTGGGCTTCCTGCGGCTCCTGCGGAGAGCTGATTCACTATATTTCTGAACCACCAAGTGAGAGCAGGGTGCCAAATGGGATGGGCCCACTGCGGAGTCCAAGTACCAAACGGGAACAGGGTGGCAGGTGGTTCAAAACATATACCTGGTACCAGGTATGCAAAATCTAAAAATCATGAACGTACCCGTGGTACCCGTGGTAGGTGCAACTTATCTGCTACAAGTACCCCGCAGGTAGTGGTTCTATGCGCGCGCAGGATTGACTCTACGAACGTCTCTACGTTCATAACTGCAAAACCAATTCTTCTGTTCTACTGGCTGTACGTTCTGCGTGCATAATATGCTCTGAATACTGCTCGGCATGATGCTCCCTGAGTCGATAATCCTGGATGTTAGCAAGGTCTGGACCTACTACTGCATGGGTCAAGGACCGCTACCAACGCTGGTGAGCCGCCGTTTCTCATTGTAATACCTGATCTTGGTGTCCATCTTTTGAATGTGGTTCGCCACAGCCTGGTCTTTGCGTTGCGTCTCGGGGCTTGCAGCAACCTCCGCACGATTGCGAGCCGCCCCATCTTTTTCTTTCGGGCTGGCGGTATCGACCGCTGCTGCCGGCGTAGTGTTGCTCACGCTTCGAGGCGCGAATAAGGAGCGAAACATGATCGCGCAGGCTGTGCTCTATCGTAGTCTCCAGCCTCCAGCCAAGCAAGGCCGCTGCTGGGGCACGCTCCACTGCGACAGCAGACAACAGCAGTGCGGCGCAAATGCAAATGTTCTGTTTGAAGTTTTTCACATACGCTTGTGGCGTTTCTGCATGGGGGCTGCTGGATACACCGAATCGCCGGTACCATCTGTTGTCTAGTGCATCGTATTACTAGCTGCGACAACGCCTGTGCAACAACACACGGGTGCAATGCTGGCGTTCGGTGTTCATAGTGTCACACCTGCGACGCGAGAGTTGCCAGCGGGGACACTGGGGGGCGGCGGGGTTCGTTCCATTGACAGGAGGGCTGATGCCGTCGGCATCGGCGGAGTAGGCAGATCGCACCGCACCTCAAGCATCGTCCCTCTCCCCGCCGTGTCGGAGCTTGTGGGGGCTAGCGAGGAGACAGGGGGCGTCTTCGACCCTCTGGGACTTGCCGCTGACGAGGTGGGGTCTACTGCTGTGGAATCATTGCCATTCCCTTTTTGAATCTTGCGTTTTGCGTCACATTGTTTGTACTGCTTGTTACTGACACTTCCTTCTTGAACTTCATGCACACATACATGCACCGGCACTTGTACTCAGCAACAGGCAGCAGGAAATAGGGTCTACGTGACCAAGGAAGCAGAGGCACCCGCCCACATCAACAGACATCTCGCTCGGTTTGCAGACTTTCATCGGGGCCTAGAACGTCCGTTGCACCAACTAGATACGCTTGTTTCGTTCCGCTCGCAATCAGCAAAAATATCAGTAGGCATTTTGCGCCAGGTCAGCGACATTGTGTGTCACTGACAAAAGCAACCATGAATACAAGTACAAGTATTATTATACCTGTACCAGGTGGAGTGTGCCATTTCGTAGGGGGGCACGCCCCCCCCCCTCCCCCCGAGGGCGCGGTCCCGACCCCCCCGAATGCACAGTCCCACCTCCCTCCACCCCCGTCCCCAGCTTACGATATCCCCCCCACCCCTCTCGGCATGTGATAGCGCCGTGACGCCCTTCTTGTTTTTGACGGCCAGCACTCTCCCACCGTCCTTGCCTCTCTTGTCAAGGAAAGCACGCTCTGCTCTTTGCTTTCAAAGTACCACGCTGTACCATAATATAAGCACTTTTTTACACTAATTGTTAAATAAAACGGTTCTTATATTTCGGGACATATTGGTATGTCAGAGGAAACAGAATTTTCACCCCTTGACAAAGACAGCAACGCTTGCCTTGACATGTCTTGGCTGACACCAAATCACTATTAATACGTATTGGTGGTACCTGTTTCCTGGTAGGTTTTGAAGAATAGTGTGGAACACTCGGCCCTGCACCCTTGAACAGCGCACGTTTTTGCCTTGCTTGACATGTCTCCTGACATACTTTGCTTTTGCTTTACGTAGCCAGCTTCTCGACATTCCCAGCGAGTACATACAGCAGGCAGCAGCACAGCGGCTTATAACGTCAAGAGCGTTGAGCTCGCAACAGGAGGAGTGCGATCGTGTTTCAGCGCTTGATTTATTTCCTTGTCGACAACGGCAAAAGGGGCGGCGAAAATAGTGCTCTCGCCTATTGATAATATATTTCCGACAAAGCACCATGTTGTTTTGTTCGGTGTCGGCATGGCAGCCTTAAAACCTTCCCGTTCTGGAAGAATCGACCGCTGAAAAAAAAAAAAACGACCGCACACACAGCCCCCCTACTGCTGCTGTGTGCGAACTGAACGCTCTTGACACTACTGCCAGTTGGTGCAAAAGTCGTGCTACGAAACCTGGTGTCAGTATCTGCTACGATCGTAATGCGTACCGGAGCGCTTCTTAACTACCACTCTGTCGCTGAGTATGTCCGGGAGCTGTTATTTTTTTACGCCAGACTTTTACCGTTGTTGAGACCATCTGCGACCCCCGTCTCTCCCACCCTCCCCCCCCCTACCTCCTCCCACCTCCTCCCCCTCCACCTCCCCTCAACCGCCTCTCCCCCTTCCTCCACCTCCCCCCCACCCCCCCCCCGTGCAAGCAATGTCTACCTGGTCGGTGAAAAACCCGACGTGCTCCTCCGTCCCGGCATTGTAGGGATGCGAGGGTCTATGGTCTTACGACTACGGTCATGGATGACACGAGTACACCCCCCCATCCCCCCCCCCCCCCGCTCCCCCTATTTCGAAATTTGAATGTCGCGTCTCCCCCAAAGACTTCTCTGTACCGGCGGCGCGTGGCGGAGCTGAAGCACGGGAGGGTGTGCATGCTGGCGACCGTGGGGGTGCTGGTGCAATCGTTCGTTCACCTGCCGGACCCGGAGAGACATGCCTTCTCCAACACGCGGCCCCTCGGAGCGCTGCTGCAGGCGCGTTCGGCGTTGCTGCTCGCTGTGTATACATGTGCTGGCTGCGTTGGCGTTTGCCGGGTGTAGCCACGCTAGTGGCGGTGGTGGTGTGGTCGTGAAACGTATATAGAGTGTTTGTTGCTGTGGACTGCGACAGCAATATACTATGATAGCGGGGGTGGGGGTGACAACGACGAATTACTTGTTTTCTTTTCTTTTTTCATTTTTTTTCGGGAGACGATGTACGGGTAGTGGCGTTAGCAGGACGTTTTTTTTTTTTTTTTTTTCATTAATGAAGCGTAACGACAGCCGTCGACATCGAGTCGACTGTTTTATAGCCGCGTACTGTTGAGTGTTTTTTTTCGGCACGGCGTTGGTGTTGTAGTATAGATTGGCCCTCGTGTTTTCTTTTTTCTTTTCTTTTTTTCCTGTGCTGTTTGGCACGTGAACCCGCGCGCTGCATTTTTAACAGCGAGTGCTGTAAAGTAGCAAATCGATAGTGGGGTTTGTCATCAATAGTCTTCTGAAAGTCAATGCTCTACTGAACATGAGTAATCTACTGACTATCAATTGTCTATTGAACATCAATGTTCTACTTAACATCGCTAGTCTACTGATTATCAATAGTCTACTGAATATCAATAGTTTACCTTATATATCAATAGTCTACTGAACATTAATAGGCTGCTGAACATTAAATAGTCTACTGAAAATATATGGGAACTGCGTGGTACTGAACACCAAAAGTCTACTGAACATCAGTAGTCTACTGAACATCAAAATTCTTCTGAACGCCAATAGTCTACTGAACATCAACAGCCGACTGATCATCAATAATCAATAGTCTACTGTACATCAATAGTCGACTGAGCAGCACTGATCTGCTGCACATGGATAGTCTATTGAACAAGCAGCTCGAGCAATGGTCGCCCGTAGTGACCGTGCAAACCCAATTGCATCCGTTCAATCCCCCCCCCCCCCGAAGGAGATAGATGATGGCCACAGGCGACCAAACAGGAAGGGAATAATAATAGCAAAAAGTTTATGTAGCATGTGGAAACAACGTGATGAGCGCCCCAACTGTTGGAGGCGTCTCTTATCAGGAGAAAGAACGGTGATCCGTCTAGAAAGGGATGCGTGGTCAATGGTCAAATGCCTAAGGCAAGCAACAAACGAGTACGCCCCCCCCCCTTCTCCCTCAATGTCTGCCTGGTCGGTGAAAACCCGACGTACTCCTTCCCGACATTGTAGGGTTGCGAGGATCTATGGTCAAACGACTACGGCTATGCATGATAATGAGTACCCCCCCCTCCTTATGGTCATACGACTACGGGCATGCATGATAACGAGTACACCCCTCCCCCCCCTCTAACCCCGCTTGCGAAGGGCAGGAGGCTGGGATCACGCTCAATATGCTGACGAGTTAATGGTCGGTGTCGTCGTCGTTGCTTTGCTCTTGTTTTCTACGCGCCTCCGGGTTCGTTTCGCGTGGGGGGGGGGGGGGGGGGGGGGGGGGGGGGGGGGGGGGGTTTGGGGGGGGGGGTTTTCCGGGGGCGGGGGTTTGGGTATGGGGGTTGGGGGGGGGGGGGGGGGGGGGGGGGGGGGGGGGGGGGGGGGTTCTTCGCGCAGGTATGGAAAGAGCGACCTTCGATACTGCTAGCGATCATCGCCATCATGGGGGTCATAGAGCTTACCGTGGGGAGGGAAGACTACGGGGGCTACGACGCGGAGCCCGGGAGGCTGGGCGAGTTTTGGCAGACTGCACGTCCGCGAGATCCGCAGGTATTTTGTTATCTCCGGATTGGTGCACAGCCATATACACGCGATGTGATACACCACAGTTAGCACAGCAGTGGTCGATCACGCTCGGGGCTTATGTACGTGTGGGTTGGTTTGACCCTGGGTTTTATGTTTTTCTGACATCGAGTGCTGGCGCAAGCAGCCATCATCGCCGGATTACCCGCAGATCTACGGCGGCACACCCTATGCCTGCGCCTGTGCCGTGTCCGTGCATTGCTCCCTTCTTCCCTTTCTGTGTTGTTTCCGTGTGTCAGATGTCGATGTCGCACCCCGGTCTTGGACAGATGCTCGCACGTATCAGCAAACCCAGGAACATGTTTTTCAACCAGCACGCACTAAAAAAACGTGTTGATGATCGTGTATACCGTGTTAGGGCGCTTCTCCCAGTAGTCGTGTGTCAAACAGGAATGGTCTCCGGAACGGTCCCGGGCACGCTTGGGGGTGTCCGCGATAACGCCGACATACGTTAGCGACCCAGGGAACTCTGGTCATCACGTGTTTTCTGGTGCTGTTTGTTGTGCGCACGCGCTTGTTGTATCGGCAGCTGTGGAGGAGAAGGCAACTCCAGGAGCTCAAGCACGGGAGGCTTGCATCGCTTGGAATTACCGGTGAGCCGACAGCGACGGAAACGAGACAGACACCTATTACGGGGGTCCATAGTTAATAGGACCTGTGGTATATACATAAAAGCCTATATATTTACCTATTTTTACTAACAATATTTGGTCCTATTTACTATGCCCCCCCCCCGTAATAGTCGGTCACTTTTGCTCGTGTTATCGGTGACTGCTGTTTGCTATCCCTGCCCATACTCGTCCACGAGAACAGTACTGTTTTTTTTTTCTAATCCTCCGGCGGATCGGTAAGAACAAAGCTTAACCTCAACCACACTTCCACGTTCAGATCTCGTGTCGGTGCGCCAATTTAACCCATAGCTCCCGTTGCAACAGCAGAGCAGGCTGCCGTTGCCACTGCCACTTGGACGCGTTGACCCGACCCGACCTGACCCCCGAGAGGGGCAGGTACGAAGTGCGAACAGTACTGATGAACAAATGTTCATCGGTCAGATCTGCAGACCTTATGCATAAGGGTTTGGGCATACAGCAGGTACCGATTACGGCTTCATTGTTTTATTACGGGGGACCATGCATAGTTGATAGGACCTACGGTACACTCAAAAAAATATATATATTTTCCTTGTTTTTACTGACAATATTTGGTCCTCTTTACTATGGTCCCCCGTAATAGTAGGCAGAGGTACGCATACTGTCATTGGCAGGTTTGCGCTTATGGTGAACAGGCAGACCCACGCACGTAGCAATAGGCAGATCTGCGCATACATTAGTTAGGAGATCTACTGCTGTAGTACGCATTTAAAAATAGGCAGACCTACACTACGACGGGGTCTTAAATGGCACGGGTATCCCTCCTGATCGCGCGCGTGGCCTTTTTCATCCACCGGTCTGGTTTTCACGCGGCAGTTTCACGGAAAAAACTATCTAGGGTTAAAATATGGAATTTCGTGGAGTATGTTTCACATGGGTTTTAATGTGGTCGAGCAATTTTTCAAGCGTACAAGAAACTCCCGCGATGTTTTTGAGACAAGAGCTCCTATAGGCGGGGGCGGGGGCGGGGGGGGTTAGGGTTAGATCTAGGGTTTAGGGTCTAAATTAGTGTTTTGGGCAGATTTCCGTTTTTTCCTTGTCGCATCACTGGAACACCGCACGTGGGTTGCACCAAGTTCCTGCCAATTTCC
Organism: Macrocystis pyrifera; assembly: GCA_031763025.1. Classification (NCBI taxonomy): domain Eukaryota; class Phaeophyceae; order Laminariales; family Laminariaceae; genus Macrocystis; species Macrocystis pyrifera. The sequence continues at coordinate 8,415,566 of JASSKH010000028.1, forward strand.
CTCTTTTCTATACTTTATCCTAGATAATACCTCGTCCTGGTAGTAATCATTCGGTGCGGTATAGGCGGCTCGGTTCATGCATGCCTCTCTTCTCGGTCGCCTTTTGAGTCCGACGCCGTGTGTTCGCACGCGCGGCGCTGACGCTGTTTTAAGAGCGACCCTGCTCTGGTTGGCTGGCGGTCGGTCGGTAGAGAGTGCGGTGTGGTAGGTAGCGCGAGAGACGAGTACGCTTGTGACCGTTTCTGAAGGGCAAGGTTCGACAGTATTTGCTGTTGGGTGCGGACTGCTGTTTTGCGTGCGTTGAGCCGCCGTACTTTACTGCTGCCTCAAAACGGCGGTGGAAGTCTGAGGTTGACACAGGCCAGTCTTGGGCTTGTGTTCTTCTGTTCTTTTAAACTCCTTCTTCACCCCACCCCGCCTTGTTTGTGGACCGTCCGCCTGCGCTTGCGTTGCGCGCGCGTTCGAGCAGGAATGCTGGCACAGGAAATGGTGACGCACGAAGGGCCCGTGGAACAGCTTCTGAAGGGCGATGTCAACCCGTTCGGTCAATTCTGAGCAACCAACCGGCGAACGACACAGCGGTGGTGTCGGTAGCTGTAAAAATAGGGAATCGAGCGGCGCCATCCGCTGCGGTGTGATACGCGTAACGTACGATGGAATGTCGTTCGAGGGCGTGATGAAAAAACATCGAGCGAGGTTTTGTAGAGCAAGCCAGGGGTGGTGTGCACGCTGCGTCTCCGGGACTGCAAAGCAGGCCGCGGGGGGGGCGGCTCGGCATGTACGAAGTGCATACAACACCTCTTTTGGAATAATGGAAGAGGCACGGCTTGGCATCTCTGCGAAACCTTCAGGAGTCCTGTATATATACTGTAGTAGGTTGTTCCAGGTGGTGGTGGTGGTGGCGAAAGTCGAACTGGGTCGGTTTCGGGTTTCACGAGAATATTCAAGGACAGGTGCAACAGCACAATAGGATTTTTCCTGTAACGCAGGAAACAAAACACAATGTCACTCTCACGTAGCTTTTTTCTCGGACTTTTTTTTTTTTTAACCCTTTGCATTCTGCGTGCGCGAGAAAATAAAAACGAAAGCGGCGACGACGGAGGCGATTTCGGCGGTGTTTGTACCGGTCACATACAATTGATGCCACTGACTGTCGTCGTGTCTCTTGCGTGTGTGACCCCGTGGGTGGAAAATTCGTCACGGACGGGTGGGTACATTCTGCGCGCCTTTTTTTAACCCTTTCGCCACCACGGCAGAAATTGTCCCACTCTAATTCGATGTATTTTGTCCCCTAAAACGTGGGTGCAGGCATCTCTTAAAATGGGGGCTAACATCCCCGTTGCAGCTACACGTTTGGTGGACAACACAAAGCGGGATTTTTAGCGTCGGATACTGTTTTGTTTTTTCTTGCAGCAGAGTAAGAATCGATTTACCCTGCATCGCATCATGGGTGAAGGGGTTGAAGAATAACGCCGCTTCTTCTTTTTTTTTCCGTGCTCCCATCCATGCACAGCAGGCGGCGTGTTGCGTTTTATTTATACGTATATTTTTAATGACGGCACGGCACGGCAAGGCGGTTGTTTGTTCCGGGAGTGTTTTCGCCTGTGCCATCGGCTGCTTCGCGGGCGGGAAACGTAGGAGACTAGACCGCGATTGCTTTGCATACGCACAGGGGTAGCAAGAACAGTAGTCAACCGGCGAACGCTTGGACGCGCGGAGCACGTAGCAGTGCACGGGCGTTTTCTTGTGTTTTTTGGGAGGGCAAGGAGTGTGGTTTATGCTTGCCTACCCCCTCCCCTGCCCCGTCCGGCTTGCCGCGAGGGCGGACACCGGATGCATATGCCACCAATGGCATGCTGCTGCTCTGCGTGGATGCCCGAACTTTGTCGCGATGGTATGCCATCAACCATTGTGAAATGGGCCAGAATCAAGCGTGTGTCAGGATAGGCGGTGCCCGGAAAGGGGCATCACGGCACGAGTAGGAAGATCCAAACAGAGAACGACATATTTGCACGAGTAAATAAAAAAGAAAGAACGGAGGAGATTTCTCGGTCTTTTGGGTGATTTCTATCCATGGGAAAGCGACGAGAGCGGCAAGCGCTTCCCTCCGTCGAGTATGGAGGTGCAAGGACTCTCTCAGCCCCTGACCTTTGTCGGGGTGCTGTGCACTACTTGTTCGTTGTTCTTGTGGACGGGTGTTGATTGTATGCTTGTGTGGTGTCTCGCAACATGTCGATCGGACGCGGTGCTCAAACTCCACCCGACTTCTCAACTTTTGAGGTGCCGTAGTATCACAAATTAGTGGCCTGCGAGTTCGCCGGAAGTAGTAGTCGATAGATATCCGGTTTCGTGTTACGGTTGCTGTCTCGCCGCACGGCGCTTGACTCGCATGACTTTTTTTTTTCGCGGCCTTACGTTGCTTCAATCGCGATCAACCAACAAAACCGGCACCACGACGAAGGGCGATCCTTCAAGCAAAATGCAGCAACCCTACAGACAGTTCCTCAGCGTTCACTGTTTTCGGGGGACAAGTCGTAACATCTAGGAGGAGGGTGTGGCCTGAGACGTTTGTCGTTGTCGACTCGACGTATGCGTCGGAGGTAACGGCCTTGAAAGCTCTTTCTCCGTGCCCTTCTTGGGAGCAGTCTCCATTTGTTGCTCACCAAAGGGACGGGACCGGGAGCTTTCTCGCTTGATGGCAACATGAGCAATGTATGTATGACCCAAACTGCTTGCGTACTGGATGGGCTTCTGTGAGTCTGGCATGAAAAGTCGCCGATATGTGAACCAGCGTCTTGAAAATTCGGCTCATGTTTTGCTGTCATACAATTTTTTTTTTGGGAAGATGCCACCGCCATGAAGCACATCCCATAACCACGCTGGTCGTAGCCCCGGAGGATGGACCGACTGGTTCGTACCTTTACAATAAATAGCAGGAAAGTGCCTCCCACGTTGAACACTAGTAATATTCGTCGTTGACGTTCGTAATCGTGGCGTGGATCATATCCCCCCGACCGCTGCCGCCCGTCCGTCGCTGCTGCTGCCTCTGACGCTGCCACTGCCGCTGCGGCATTAGCCACCGCCGTCGCAAGCACCCCCTCCGGCAACGCCCAAGTACTCTGTCGCGTCATCGGGTTGTAGAAGTACCTGTGTCCCGAATCGGGATCGATAATCTCTTCCCACTTGACTTCCTCCTTGCCGGCCTCGACCTCCCCATCGGCGGCTGCGGCAGAGGAACGCTGCACCTTCCCCTCCTCCTTTCCATGCCTTCCATCGCTCTCCTCGTTCGGCAAGAACGATTCGATATCCGCCGATATTTCGGTCTGATCGCTTCCCCGCGCGACCGCAGCTTCCACTACTGCGTTCCTCGTCTCGCCCGCCTCTTCTGCGTGATCTATGCCCCCGGCGTCGGACTCATCTTGAGTTTCTAGGGTCGCTTGCTGTCGTTCACCGTTGACGCCCGCCGCCCACTCGGCTTCAAGCGGCTGGGTTTCTGTAACCGTTCCTGCTGCAACAAGGGCAGGACCTTTGGCTGCCGCTTCCACCAAGGAGATCCCCTGAACATCGCCTTCTGTGTCCATCGCTGCCCCCTCGTCCGCCGTGTGCGTCGTCGGCGTTTGTTCGACTTCGCCAGTGCCACCTCGCGGGTTGTCCCAGGAGGTGCGTCCACTTTTTTCGTGGTAATAATACACTTGTCCGGTTTCTTCATCGAGGTGGGATTCCCAGTCTTCCATGACATCGTGTTCGGCCAGAAATTTCTCGCTTCCATGATCATCATAGTGCTTCGCGTTAGATACTGGTATATCCGAAGTACTGCGGGGGATTACGTCTTCCTCCTTCTCATCATACGGGTTCGGCTCATCTAGTTGGGGCTTCCACTCTGCCGTGTTGTCGCCCACCGTGGTGAGGTTGAGAGCAGCGGAGTCGGAAAGTCTTCCATCTCGCGATTGAGCTTCGTTGTCGCCTTTGGGGATATCCCCTTCGGGGCCGACGACTGCCACCGAGGCCAACGAGGCACTGTCAGTTGTTTCTACGGAACGATCCGAGAGGTTTCCACTTTCCCCGAATTCCATCACTTCGTCGTTGACTCCACCAGCGGGGGTAGTGGGAGAAGCGTCCTCCGTGCCTAATGCAAGGGCACTCACGCCATCCACTCGATCCACGCCAAATCGGTTGTCGATATCACTTGGAGTGTATCGTTCTCGCCGTGTTCGGTCGTCGTTGTCTGCACCGGACACGGGTGATGCGCCCCGTGCCTCTCGCTCTTCTTCGGAGTCGTCAGATGTGCCCGACATTTCTGATTCTTCCGTGTCAGAATTTGCACTCCAAGACCCCCCCCCCCCTTCCTCCCGACTCTAACAAGCTCAACCCTGGCGCTCGTTCGATCTGCTCGTCATGTTCTAGCCGCCCGTTCCCATCTGCTCTGGCCGCCGCCGAAGAACTATTGTGGAATGCACCAGGCGCCCTCGCCACCTGCCTGGTTTCGGCACCTCCCCGCTCTCCTCTCTTCTTCTCGGCGTCCTCGTCATCATCAACCGTACGGTCGGATTCCGACGAACAAGAGCTAGCCTCTGACGCGCTATTGCCTTCCGGTGAAGCCTCTTGGCCTGTGTGCTGCCGTGGGGACGGCAAGAGGGCTGCTTGGGTTTCAGGGCCGGCAATTGCTACCCCGACGTTGGCGACCGAGATTTTCCTGGCTGTCTCCATCATCCTGGCAAACATCGAGGACATGGACTCGGGCTCCCCCTCCTCTTCCTGCAACCCGCCCCCCCGCTGTATGCCTTCCTCGCGTACCCCCACCTCCACCCCCACTTCTGTTTCCACGTCCATCCCGTGCTTTGCTTTGGTGCCTTGCTCATGTCTCAGGTCGACTACGCGTTCACTGGCCTGACTAGGGATTACCAGCTCCAAACTACTGTGCTGGACATCAACCTCTCCCTGATCTCTTATGGCGGAGACCCGTTTTACGGTCTGGTGGCTCCTCACTGAACCCTGGATGCGCGCAGCTTCCTTCTCCTGGGCAGTCATTGCACGCCCCAACTCCACTTCCTCTGTCTCACTTTGAGTGTCGATCTCCCTCTGCTTCCTCAAGGCTGTGGTTCGTATCCGAGCTTGCCTGCTCCTGATCAATCGTTGGATGCATGCGGCAGCGTCTTCATGTATCGTGATTCGCTTCGCCGACTCCGCCGCCAGATCGAACTGAACATCGATTTCCCTTTGCCGCCTCAAAGTGGCGACCCGCTCAACAGCACGATGACTTCTTGCCAGGCGTTGAATGCGCTCCGCAGCCTCTTGCTGGGCTGTCAGTTCCAGCTCCAACTGCCGGATGTGTAGATTGTCTGCGTCACGCTTTCGCCGTAACGTAGCAACGCGGTCACAAGCTTGCTTGCTTCTCGCCACGCACTGGATGCCCAACGCAGCATGGTCTCGCGCTGTTTCCACCTCCGCCTCCCTTAGCCTCCGTTTGGTCTCGATATATATTGCCTGCTTTAAGGCTGTTGCTCGTAACCGAGCTTGCCTGCTCCTGGCCAACCGTTGGATGCATGCGGCAGCGTCTTCCTGTGTCGCCGTTTGCTTCGCCGATTCCACCGCCAAGTCACGCCGAGTGTCGATGTCTCTTTGCTTCCTTAAAGTAGCGACCCGCTCAACAGCGCGATGACATCTTGCCAGACGCTGAATGCGCTCCGCGGCCTCTCGCTGGGCTACCTGTTCCAGCTCCAACTGCCGGATGCGTCGGTTGTCTGAGGCACGTTTTTGCCTTAACACGGCCACGTGGTTGCTGGCTTGCTTGCTTCTCGCCACGCACTGAATGCCCAACGCAGCGCGGTGACGCCTTCCTTCCGTATCCGCCTCCTTTTGCCTGCGTGTGATCTCGATGTCTCTTTCCCGCCTTGCAGCCGTGACTCGTAGCCGAGCTTGTCTGCTCCTGCTTGCCCGTTGGACGCATGCGGCCGCGTCTTCTCGTTGCTTGACCGACTTCTCCGCCAGATCGCGCTGAGTATCTTCTTCCCTTTGCTTCCTCAAAGTGGTCACTCGCTCAACAGCCCGATGGCTTCTTGCCAGACACTGAATACGCTCCGCGGCCTCTCGCTGGGCTACCAGTTCTAGCTCCAGCTCCAACTGCCGGGTGCGTCGGCTGTCTGCTTCGCGCTTTTGCCGTAACACAGCGACGCGGTCACTGGCTTGCTTGCTTCTCGCCACACATTGGATGCCCAACGCAGCGTGGTGTCGCTCTGCTTCCAGCTCCGCCTTCTTTTTCCTGCGTGTGATCTCGATGTCTCTTTCCCGCCTTGCGGCCGTGACTCGCAGCCGAGCTTGTCTGCTCCTTCCTGCCCGTTGGACGCATGCGGCAGCGTTTTCCCGTATCGCCGTTTGCTTCGCCGACTCCACCGCCAGATCGTGCTGAGTATCGATTTCCTTTTGCTTCCTCAAAGTGGCGACCCGCTTAACAGCGCGATGGCTTCTTGCCAAACGTTGAATGCGTTCCGCAGCCTCTTGCTGGGCTACCAGTTCTAGTTCCAGCTCCATCTCCAACTGCCGGGCGCGTAGGTTGTCTGCGTCACGCCTTTGCCGCAACACAGCGACGCGGTCACTGGCTTGCTTGCTTCTCGCCACGCGCTGAATGCCCAGCGCAGCATGGTGTCGCTCTGCTTCGAGCTCCATCTCTGTTTGTCTGCGTTTGATCTCGATGTCTCTTTCCTGCTTTGCGGCCGTGACTCTCAGCCGAGCTTGTCTGCTCCTACCTGCTCGTTGGACGCACGTGGCGGCGTCTTCCCGTATCGCCGTTTTTTTTTTTTCGCCGACTCCTCCGCCAGAACGTGCTGAGTATCAATTTCCTTTTGCCTCCTCAAAGTGGCGACTCGCTCAACAGCGCGATGGCTTCTTGCCAGACGTTGAATGCTCTCCGCAGCCTCTCGCCGGGCTTTTATTTGTTGTTGCAGCTCCATCTCCGACTGTCGGGCGCGCAGGTTGTCTGTGTCGCACTTTTGCTGTAGAATATCGTCCCGGTCGTTGGCTTGCTTGTTTCTCGCCACGCCCTGGATGCCCGACGCATCGCGGTGTTGCTCTGCTAACATCTCTGCCTTCTTGAGTTTTCGCTTGATCCCGGCATCTACTTTTCCTTCCAAAATACTCGCTTGTCGAAGCGATTCCGTCTCCGTCGCCCGCCGGAGGTAGTCGACCGCCTTGGCGGCGGCGTAAGCTCTTGCACTGGTTTGAAGCATGACAGCCTTGGGGCTATCGCTTTCCCACCACTCGCTCTGACCACTGCTGCCTGCTTCGATTGTCGGCTTCGGCATTGAGGAATTCTCGGCTTCGAGTATATTTGCCCCACGCTGCGTCACCTGAGCGTTCGCTTCGCATATCCGTACGATGTCTACTTTTTCTGCCACAATACTCGCTTGTCGAAGCGATTCCGTCTCCGTCGCCCGCCGGAGGTAGTCGACCGCCTTGGTGGCGGCATAAGCTTTTGCGCTGGCTTGAAGCTTAACGGCCTCGGGGCTATCGCTTTCCCACCATTCGCTCCGGCCACTACTGCCTGCTTCGGTTGTCGGCTTCTGCATTGAGGAATTCTCGGCTTCGAGCATATTTGCCCCACGCTGCGTCACCTGAGCGTTCGCTTCGCATATCCGCACGGTGTCTACTTTTTTTGCGATAAGACGTGCTTGTCGGAGCGACTCCGTCTCCGTTGCCCGTCGGAGGTAGTCGACCGCCTTGGTGGCGGCGTAAGCTCTTGCGCTGGCTTGAAGCTTGATAGCCTCGGGGCTATCGCTTTCCCACCATTCGCTCTGGCCACTACTGCCTGCTTCGGTTGTCGGCTTCTGCACTGACGCATTCCTAGCCTCGGGTGTATTTACCTCAGGCTGCGCCACTCGAGCGCTCGTTTCGCAAATCCGCGTGATTCCCTCCACTTTCGTCAGAGCACGGTGTTCCAGCCGACTGCTATCGTGCAGCAAGTTGTTTGTAAACCCTGGAAAGGAGTCGGCGGTGGCGGCGGCGGCGATGGCGTTGGCGGCGTCACGGCTTGATTCGGAAGAGCGCTCTTCCTCCCGCCCATCCCGCCGCCTTCGTGCGACCTTGACTGAGATTCGACGGCGGGCGCTACTTTGAAGCGTAACGGCAGCACCATCCCTCCGCTGCTGCTTGAGGAGCAACTCGCGTTGTCGGGTCTGAGAAGCCTTGCTTGCGGCCCTTCGCTCTTTCGCTTTCCTCTTCGCAACCTTGCGGGCCGCTCGTCGACGACACTGCGACTGTAGAACGACCACGGCGTCGCGCTCATCGGCAGTACTTGGGTGTCGGTATCGGGGGAGCACTTCAGCACCTGCCACCTTGCGATGGGCATGCCCTGCAGCCGAATGGGGTGTTTTCTCGGCCAGGGTCGGAATCCAAGGACCGATCTGGCGTACGTCTGGTATTCCAAGTAGTTCGTGTTGACGCCGAACAAGTTGGCATGCCTGCACAAGTCGATCGCGTGGTAAAAACAACATGAACATCAATGTGCGGGGAGTGTCAGCCGACATTATCAAAATAGAAATCTGGCAAAAACGCGACTGCGGGCTGCAAAAGCGAAAACTGCGATAATTCAATTCTTGAACCCGCGTACTTGCGGCACAGCTGTGTCCGGTAAGCATTCGGCTCTACCGAAAATGATTGACCGAAACGTAGGCTCTCTCTCCGGCTCCGAAGCTCTGGAGCAATAATTCTGGTCATGTGGCAGCAAGAACGTTGCGGAGTGTGGCCAACCAGCACTGAGCTGTCGGGCCACCAATCAATCCATACCAAAATTAGGCGTCTTTCTTATGTACATATAGTTACACCTTTAGGGTAAGGACTAGATATTTGGTTGCCGACCACATCCGTTGTGAGTACGTGGAAACTGCACCTCTTCAATGGTCTCGATATGCCTGCCAGCCTCTTGTAAAAGCTCCGTGTGGCGCTTCGTCTGCTCTTCGTTGGGGGCCACCACGGCGGTCTCGGCTACCGCTGTCATCACCTCAGCCTCCGCCGCCTCCACCGTCTCCACCGTACCCGGTATCACAGACGATACCGTCGTCACTGGTTTCGCCGACGATGGTGCCGATGTTCCCATCTCTGTCTGCCGTATTGGTGCGGCAGGCATTTCCTGTCGATCGGCGTCCTCTATCGCCTTTCTTGCTGGTTCATCTTCATGATCATCATGATCTGGTCTGATGTTCAGGTTAAGGGTACACACGCCGACGTCTCCGCCGCCAGCTGCAGCGAACAAGCGAACCCCAACGACTACCTTGGCCCCGATAGCTGCAGGTTCCGTACTAGTGAAAACGACAGGATCATCACGTTCTTCGGCGGAACACTCCTTTTTTTCGAGGTTTTGGGCGCGCAACCGGCACATGAGCTGGAGTGTAACGTCGCCGGGGACGGCGCCGCTCGCTATTAGGTCTTGTGCGCCGATGCCCCCGCCGCACAACTCGACGTGAATGCTTCCTGTGGCAAGAGCCCTCTCCGTGACGTTGAACGAAAGCACAGCATTGCTCCAGCTTACCTCCAGTGCTGATAGATTGTACAAGGCGGAAAAGCGAGGCACATACAGCCAGGCATGTTGTGGTGCACTATGTCAAAAGAAAGACGAACATCGTTTTGACTGCCGTGTGAAGTATTCGAAGTGGAAAAACATGGGGGTTCGACCAAAACTCAAGCGCTCGGCTTCTGCAGGCTGGTCGAGGGAGCAGCTCAATAACCTATCTCACCTTTACCCGCCATCATCCCCGCTTGCTGCGGCTGGTTGCACACTCTCACCCTCAGGAAAGACTCGCAGCCGCCGAGCCCGGCTTTCACATTGTCAGCGCGTACGTCAGACGCCTCAAGCGTGCTCTTTAGCCTCGGCGTCTTGATTCGCCTTTCACTGGAAGCATCCGATGCTACGGCAAGATGCGCGACGTTCGTGGCGCCACCAGGGGCACTATTTGGCGGCTTACAGCTGTCTTTCGTAGCGTCTTGTCCTTCCCAAGGGCAAGATGCGCCTTCCTTGGCTTCCTGTTCGAAATTCCTCTTTCTTCCAGATCTCAGAGGCTCCGATCCTTCAACGTCCGTTGTACTCGACCCTCCCCCCCCCCCCCCTCACTTGTCTCCTTGGCAGACGTGCAAAGCGGGCGGCCCGCCGCAGCTTCTGTCGACGGCTGCACCTCAGCGGGCTGGGCTGACAGCTGCATTTGCGGGGTGGTGTTGGAGTACGCGGTGCAAGCCGTGCTCGTCGAGGACGAGTCTGCATGACCATCAGCGGGACACGCCGCCTCTGGAGCTGGCGGTGAGTCCACAACGAGTTTGGTGCAGCCGGGGGAAACCTGCGGCGTGTTGTGTTCTGGTGGCGGAGGCGACCGTTGGCGGGAAAAAGACCTCCTGGCGGTCTGTTGCCGAGTTTGGTCTCGGGTTGCATGCCACCTGATTTTCTGTCACTAGGGCTTCACTCTTTTCGTGCCCCCTGGCATCCCCGCTGCTGCTTCTGCTCCTGCTCCTTAGTTTACGTTGTGCTATTTCTCTCATCAAGCGTATCCGATGAGGCCTGTGTGCGGCGACGTTGAACGGGTGAAAGGCAACTTGTGAAGGCTGTTGAAGAAATTTGAGGAAGTCTAAAAACATCTAAAAACAAACGTTCTTGGCGGTGGTTCATCATCGTGATTGGCGGGCGCTTGCACACACAATGAGAGCAACTCGTTACCCCTCTGACACGTTACATAGCTTGAACAAGAAACTATGCTGTCAAGTTGAATAGGCTGTCGAAATTCGTGTATACCATGCCTCATTAGTCCTGGCACATCAACTAGCGAGAAGTGACAGTGCACGTTGACAAGAGCTATTGTTAGCCTCTCTTTGACTAAGATACCGTCCGTCAACAACGACGGTGGCAATAGCCACACCCATCACACCTGAAGGTTACTCCTATCTGAACAAGGTCTTCTTCGGTGCACGAAACCAAGTCTGAGCCCGTCACCGCGAATGCGCGGAATCTGTGAGCGTAGCGGCCCATGCCGAGATTCCCAATCAGGCGAACCACCGCGCCTCGTCCCAAATTCTCGATCTTCTCGTCTGGGAGACAAACGACACAAGCATAGGGCGAGAAATAGGTGCAGAGGTCGGGCTTATCGAGGTATCAACTCAAAGCTGATAGAATGCAGCCGATCGTGAGGTCGTAGTCCTCACGAAAATACGAAGCGAGTGCATCGGCCACAAAATTGTTGTGCCAACAGGCTGCTTCAGCGTGGCCGCTGTGACACGTACGGCGGTGGAGCACCAACGAAAGACGGTCCTTCAAGCAGCTCTTCTCGTGTGTAAAGACCCGGGAGAAGTGTGCGGAACAATCGACGGCCAAGTCTATTCAAACGGTCGCATAAATCTCAACATTCAACTCCTCGTGAGAAAGCAGAAATTTTAGCATCTGGTGTGGCGACGTGTCTTAACTAACAAGCTCTCGCAAAGTCCCTGAAATCAGCAACGACAGCGCCATCGAACACAACAAGGCGGATCCCAAGGCCGTCTGCAGTATACTAATAGATTATACCCTGACTTCAATTCTTTCTCGCGATAGGTACGGTGAGGACGCACCCGATTCGGAAATTGCTGCATCCTTTCGGTAGGGTTTTCTCCGACAATGTCCCCGGCCGGACGAAAGCGGCTCCTTAGAGTTTCGCCCGTGGCGGCGTTTTTCGGAGAAGTTATGGATGGTGTCGCTCCTCGTGCGCGCAGACTTGCGACAGTCCGTGAGTAGCCCGTGTGTTTCTCGTTCGAGACGGGCTACTCGCGGCGCGAGTCTGGTCGGCGGGCTGTGTTTATGTTTGTAGTGCTCGAAGGAGGACAGAGTCGCGTCGCGCTGAGGGCGTCGGTGAAGGTTTGTTGGCGCGCTGTCTGGTCGAGCTACGTAAACACGATACACGAAAAAAAAACGTGCGACGCGCACCGTGCACAGAGAAAATCAGAGTTAAATGGTGGGGTTAGCAAACGTGTGGGCTAGCCTTATCCTTCAGGAGTGTTTCGCTTCCCTCGGATGAAAGAGTGAAATAATAGGGTTTTAAACAAGCGATCGTTCGACGGGAAAAAAACAAGGCAAAACTAAAACAGCACTTTTAACAACGTTCTCCTTTGTGACAGCTTCTCTGCCAAAAAAGGGCCTGATATGTATACGCTCAACCGAGAGCTACCTACTACTGCGCAAAACTATTTGCGTGCCGGGCGTGCGAATGCACTTGCTAAGCGAACTGAGAATCTCCACGGCATTCTTCTCACCTCTGGAAAATGCGTAATTGCTCTCACCAACACCGTCAACAGTATGGCGGTGTATAGATGACGTGGGGCCCGGGCCGGCTGCGGCGCGGTTTCGATCCCGCACCTCAGCCCATGCCGGCGACGGCCGGCCTTCAAGAACTGGTGCGGATTTTGGTCTTAGTCGAGCTCGGGTGCAGTCTTGTCCTGCTACCTTGATTGAGGGCAGCCAGCGTTAGGTTACGGACAGGCGAATTGTTTTTTATGTTGTCGATTGCACGTTAGCTTTGCTATACTGGTCGAGCATGTGTTCGGGACGGGTCCTTGGAGAAAAGTCTATCAATAACTTAGAGCCCAGAACACTCCCTACCCGACCGGGAAGCGAGCTGCCATGTCGATTTCACCTGCGTCCCAGGTAGCGAAGACTCCAGCACAGGGCGTGAAAATCGAACGAAAGAGCAACGTCTACTCCGAAGAAAGTTTAGCCTGGTCTCTTCTCGTTTCTTTCCCACCTGAAAATATTCGGGGCCGGCGCCGCCACCGGAAGAACGTCGTTGATGCTGATGTAATGCGGGATCCATCTCTCTGATGAAGAACGGCACGCTTGTTGGCCTCGGGTTCATCTTACAGAAAGGAGGAGAGCTATTCTGATGATTCGAACCGATCCTTGGTTTCCCTTGGCTGGCCTGACACCCACATACATGTAGCAGAGTGTTAAATTGAATTCTGAACGCGTTGGTCACACAGCACGTGTCAAGACTACGGAGGATCCCTCAGGATTGTCTTGTCGAGGTCGAGTAGGCGCGTGTAGGCGTTTCGTCAAAATGTATACAAATATATTAATATTGTAGATAGAGCAACGGATTGGCAAACAAGATGCGTATTTCCAACGTTTCAGAAAAAAATATTGCAGATAAACAAGAAATCATACTCGTATTTTTTTTAGCTCTTTTTTCGTCCCGTTTTGGGTCCAACAACTCACCACCTCTAATGGGAACGTAGTTTTCCTGTCTGCACCTTTTTCGAGTACGTCAGCTTACGATTTTCACGTACGTCCAACGATCCACCAGGAGACCAGCAAACGTTTGGTGAAAGCCGTTTTTTTTTCATCGGTGGCGTAGCCATCGCACCACAAGCAGTAGGCTCCCGCGCGTGAAATTTTGCGAGTTTTTTGTGCTGCTGACTCGCGAACACGAGTTCACGAAAACACATCGAGGGTTGTTTCTGACTGCCTACGACTGCTGCCTGGTGCATCCGACGCCCTCGCACACCCCACGAGGAGCGTGTCTCAATTTCACGGGCTATGGTTGCTTGTGAGGAGCTGTGGCTGTCCACAAGTGAAGGTGCAATCGGTTGGGGATTGTTTTCTGTCTCACTGCCCCAAATTCAGGGTTTTTCGCGGGTCAGGTCAAACCTCACGGGTCGGGTCAGCTGACCCGACCCGACCCGCAAAAAAATTTGAGGTGCGTTGACTTGACCCGACCCGACCCGACCCGCGAGATTTAAAAAGTTGTTGACCCGACCCGACCCGACCCGACCCGTGAGATTTGAGAATCTCCTGACCCGACCCGACCCGACCCGCGAGATTTCAAAACCTCCTGACCCGACCCGACCCGACACGTCACTTTCGGATTGACCCAACCCGTCACTTTCGGATTGACCCGACCCGTCACTTTCGGATTGACCCGTGAAACACGGGTTTCATGCGGGTCGGGTCACCTTGACCCGCGAGACCATTTGTCTTGACCCGCAGGTTCGACCTGCGGATCCGGCCCGTGGATAGACACTTCAAAAACAATTTAGTATTCCTTTTTGTGCCCAGCAGCGATATGTGGCCTGGCTTCAGTGGGTATGGATGGATGCGGGCATGCGTACATATATTTGGTGGCGTTTTAATGTTTGAATAAGATACCAAAGGAGTATTATTGAGTGTATGTAGGAGATAAGCCTTTGGGTAAGAGAGCGGGAAGTGTTTTAAGTGTCGGATCTGCGGGCCGGATGCACGGGTCCGACCCGCGGGTCAGCAGAATACAACTCGCAGGTCACGCTGGCTCGACTCGCGAGTGACCCGTTTCTCACGGGTCATGACCTGACCCGACCCGTGAGCTTTTCATCATCTCTTGACCCGACCCGACCCGACCCGTGAGATTTGAAAAACTCTTGACCCGACCTGACCCGACCCACGAGATTTGAAAAGCTCTTGACCCGACCCGACCCGACCCGTTAGATTTTGAACACTTCCTGACCCGACCCGATCCGACCTGTGACATTTTAAACACCCCGTGACCCGCGAAAAGCCCTGAAATTTTCAACCAATTTCGACCACGGCAGCGCCTCATAGTCGAGGTGTTGACCTCCGTTGAGAAAGCGCGGACGGCTGAAGAAAATCCTGATGTGGATAAAACATCAAGCTGATGCACTCACGAACCAGCCGAAGATCCAAACGCAGCGTTATAAATAGCGGCGGAATTTACACTTCCGAAAAAAGCTGGTGGTAGAGATGAGAACCACCCCCAAAACCGGGGATGGGGAATATGGATAGAATCCTCCGCGGTGGTGTAAGTACGGCATCAAGAGTGCACGAGTACATGAAATATCACACCAGCCCGCGCACAGCACGTTGGCCTAGATGCAACCGACAAGAGACCAACGCACGATGAATTCGCCCGCTTGAGTACGACAGCTAGAGCGCCAAAATCATACCGCAAACGTTTGGTGAAAGCCGTTTTTTTTTTCATCGGTGACATCGCACTACACAGCAGTAGGCTCCCGCGCGTGAAATTTTGCGAGTTTTTTGTGCTGCTGGCTCGCAACTTCGAGTTCACGAAAATATTTCATGAGTTGTTTCTGACTGCCTACGACTGCTGCCTGGTGCACCCGACGCCCTCACACAACCTTCGACGAGCGTGCCTCAATTTCCCGGGCTGCGGTTGCTTGTGAGGAGCTGTGGCTGTCCACACGTGAAAGTGCAATCGGTTGGGGGTTGTTTTCTGTCTCATTGCCCCAAATTTCGACCAATTTCGACCACGGCAGCGCCTCGTAGTGGAGGTGTAGACTTCCGCTCAGAAAGCGCTGACGTCCGAAGAAGATCATAAGCTGCTGTGGATGAAACATCAAGCTGGTACACTCACGAACCAGCCGAAGGTCCAAACGCAGCGGTGTAAATAGCGGCGGCATTTACACTTCCGAAAAAAGCTATTACGGGGGTCCATAGTTAACAGGACCTATGGTATACATAAAATACTATATATTTACCTATTTTTACTAACAAAATTTGGTCCCGTTAACTATGGACCCCCGTAATAGTGGTAGAGATGAGATTCACCCCCACACCCCGGGATGGGGAATGGATAGAATCCTCCGTGGTGGTGTAAGTACAGCGTCAAGAGTGCACGAGTACATGAAAGGCCACATCAGCCCGCGCACAGCACGTTAGCCTATTAATCGATGCCACCGACAAGAGACCAACGCACGATGCATTCACCCGCATAGGAGTGCGAAAGCTGGAGCGCAAAAATCATACCTTGATGCGCTTCATCCACATCCTGTTCAGTCTGCGCATGTAGTGGTCATACACAGCGCTTTCGTCCAGAACAACGATGCGGGGGATGCCATTCGCCGCCAGCGCAGTGGGAAGTGCGCGCTCGCTTCTCGCCACCCCGTACTCATTGTTGGGTATGGTGGGGTCGCAAGCAGGCGCTCGTGAACTCAAAAGGCCGAGATCGTTGATGGCCATACTCTGACCTCCTGATGAATTCTGTGCATCCATTTATTTGGGCACGAAATGCGAGAACAATATTCGCTCGGACCAAACATCACCCAGCCTTCTACCCGTGCAACTGAAGCTCCTCATGATTATTATATCATAGCCTGGGTATGTTACACCACGTCGGCCATGACCCAAGTTACCCTGCACGGGCGTGGACCTCGTGCACTCGTGTACCATGAACGGTGTACGTACGGCGACGTTGTCGGTTGCCCAAAAAAGCACCTAAATGTGCGCGAGGTTTTTTACAGTTTCAAAAACGCATCGAACTTATGTGGAACACCAGACAAAGGAAATTCGGAAAATCAGCTACCACCTGAGCGTACAGCGTAGCGAGCAGACAGTGCGTGGTATAGCCTGGCGCCGCGACAGCGAAAACGCCGTTGCACCTTCACCCTTAGCTTTGCTTTTATTGGAGGGGGTGAAATCCATCATGGAAGATGACCAAGAGCCGTTTGCAGGCGGCTATACCCTCGCTCTGTTCGGTCTCGGACTGGCTTTGGGAGTGTTGACGATTCGAGTGCGGTATCAGCAGAAGCTCGATGAGCGCAATGCCGGCGGAGAGATCGTGGTCACCCAAGACTTCAAGAAGTTCCAGGCAACGTTCATGAGTGAGTGTGGTGTCTGCTCCGGGAGCAGTCATGGTATGTTCTTGCATTTCTGCTGCTGTTCGAGAGTATTTTTTGCGTATCTATCATATCAGGGCGTCGGTTGATACGCGTACGAACATGTCTGTGATGCTGGGCTGCTGGGATGCAAACGCTGTACACAAACGATGCGGGCACGGAAATGTCTTTTTGTGTAACGCTGTACAGGTAGCAACAGGTTCCACGGGCGTCGTAGAGTGCTCAATCCCTCCCGGTAGCCCCGAAACATACGGGCAGGCAGATGGGAGCTGTTAAAGTGTCAAGTTGTTTTTTGGCGTGATATTTGCTGCAGTTTGATTGGCGACCATACAGCAGTACTCGTACGTACGTAGCGTCATAAACAACTTGGGAGATACCAGATAGACGGGGGCATATGCAGTACAAATACTCGTACCGTATTAATAACCAAATGGCATACCTGGTATGGCACTGCTGTAGAACCCTCCTTCCTTCCTTGCTTCATCTTTTCCACGTGCCTCACCCGACCAAACGCCGGGGATTTGTGGCCGGCGCGGGGGGAAAGGGTGGTATTTTTGTGGATTTAGTTGTGGTTTGGGTCTGGGGGTAGGTAGAGGTGGTTATGGTACGCACAGCCGGGGGGGGGGGGGGGGGGGGGGGGGGGGGGGGGGGGGGGGGTGGGGGGCGGGGGGGGGGGGGTATATACATGGGGGAAAAAAGGGTACCCGGTGGAGCTTAAACCCTTTTCTAGGCTTGCATTCCCGCAAACCACGTAAGAATTAGAGCGGTTTGTCCCCTAAACGGGACTGCGGTCCCCAAAAGCGTCGAGTACTGCACCGTAAGTTCGAGTTGCTCGTGCGGTAGTCGGGATGATGGTGACGCAGGAGGAAGCCCCAAGAGGGACAATGAATGACGCGGCGGAGCTATGATGCCGCACAGCTGAACAGTCGTAGTACCATTGAGTCCCGTTTTGGGGACAAAGCACTTACTACGAGGGGCCATAGTTAATAGAACCTACGTATGGTAAACACAAAAACCTATATATTTTGCCTATTTTTATCAACAGCAGTATTTGGTCCTATTTACTATTGTCCCTCGTAACAGAAGCACTTGGAATCCTTCCGAGTGTGTGCCTTGTCCCCGAAAGGGGACTGCAGTAGTCCTGCAAGGGTCAATACGTCGGTACCCAAGTACCAAGATGCTTTGTCTACCCTGTTTCGGGACTACAATCAGAGGGAAAAAAAAATGACCGGGGAAAAAAAAACAGTGACGGATTCGCAGCAACGGCGGTGACCGCGTGGATCGTACTCGTGCAGAAGTTTGCGTGTCCGAGATGCGCTAGGCACAGCAGTTGCTGCAAGGGAGCCAGGCGTACGGCGCGGGCGCAGCAGGCAGCCTGATCCTACCCGTACATACCTGTAGACCGTCGATATATATATGTACATAGCACCGAAATTTGTCGTTGTATTGGTCGCCATAATATCTCGGGGTCCCGTAGGGGTTAATTCAATCCTAATACTTGGCAGTATATACGGTATCACACCGGGTGATAAAATAACACACGCTCCTCGGATGAATTTCCGAGCCGATGTTGGTCCAAACCAAGGGGAGGGGAGGGCGGGGGGGGGGGGGGGGCAGGCACACCAACGAAAAACGGTAGCTCTGAGAAGCAGATCCTCGTCGAGACACACTTCCCGTCGTCGAATGTACCCGTATATTCGTAGACGACATCGCTCGG
The DNA here is from genome assembly GCA_031763025.1 of Macrocystis pyrifera. Classification (NCBI taxonomy): domain Eukaryota; class Phaeophyceae; order Laminariales; family Laminariaceae; genus Macrocystis; species Macrocystis pyrifera. The sequence goes on from JASSKH010000028.1 coordinate 8,433,906, forward strand.
CGTTTGCACTAAGAGCCCATCTTAACGGGGAACGCTGAATTTCGTTCGATCAGATGTAAATTAAATTAGAAAAAAAAAAAAAAATCTAGTCAAATTGAAAGAACCGAAAGTCCTCGATAAGATGGGCCCTTAACTTAAATTACAAAAAAAAAAATCAAGTCAAATTGAAAGAGCCGAAAGTCCCCGTTAAGATGGGCCCTAACTGTCCCCCTTGTCGAGGTTCGTAATCAGATCGGAAGTTCGTCTTAATAAGTTTTGTCATCCTGGGTGCTACACGGTGGTATTACAAGCAGTACACGGCGGTGCTACGTACAGACTGTCAGACAGTCAGTAGCGGTAAAAATATGTGATGAAAATGCGGAGTATACCACAGTAAGAAAACAGAGTCGACGAGGGAAGAAGAGGCTGAAGTCTTCTCGCCATCAAAATGAAGACACGAACCGTACGAGTGAGGAGGGGGGGGGGGGGGGGGGGGGGGGGGGGGCTGCTATATGACCCCAGATCTGAGTTACGACCAGGAGAAAGAGAAGACGAGCGAAGATGATTCATAAATAGAGAAGATGAGTGAGGAAGGAGGAGGGGGGGGGGGGGGAGCCTGCTATATGACCCCAGATCTGAGTCACGGCCAGGAGAGAGAAAATAAGAGCGAAGATGATCATGGAGAAAATGAGTGGGGAACTAGGGGGGGGGGAGGGGGGGAGCCTGCTATATGACCCCAGATCTGAGTCACGGCCAGGAGAGAGAAAAGACGAGCGAAGATGATGCATGCGAGGAAGAAAGAGAAAAGGAGTGGGGAAGGGGGGGAGGGGGGGGGGAGGGGAGGGGAGAGCCTGCTATATGACCCCAGATCTGAGTTACGAGCAGGAGAGAGAAAAGAAGCGCGAAGATGATGCATGCGAAGAAGAAAGAGGAGATGAATAAATGAGAAGCGTTTCGTATACATGTCAGGAACCTTGTAGACAGAAGAAACAAACTTCACCCCTCGCGTATACCAGGTCATCCGGTAGGTGCCAGAGGGTGTCAGGCATACCATTTTCGAGTTTTATTGGGCGGGTCTTCGATGAAAGACGCAAGACATGTCGCAAGTGTTCGCAACTGCTGTTTTGTAAGCTTCACATACCACAGCAGTAGTCGTAGTATTAATATAGCCTTCTGGTACTGCAGAGTATCTGGTACTAGCGCGTGCTGTTCATAAACGGTGTGCCTCGCGCTTTTCGAAGTATATGCCGGAGCTTGCACTCTCTCTCTTTTTTATTTTTTTTTTTCATTCATCACTTTTACTTACCAGCCTAACTCGTAGGAGGTTTTATCCTCAGCTATGATCTTCTGGACAAACCGTGGTCACAGGTGTCGTCCCTTCTCCCCCCCGGTACGTGCCTTTATTTTTTTGTCGCGTATAGGGTTCATTCAGCATGCCCACTGCTCATCGATTTTCATCGAATGTAGCTGACTCACGCTCTCGCGCTTTCCGCTTATCAATTTTTTATGCAAGAAAAAGTCCCTACGAGCATGCACTCGGTGAGACTTGAACCCACGAAATTGATCTTGATAGGCACGCGGACCACCTACCAAGCCACCGGGGACGCCGGCATCTCTGCTGGCAGTTTTTTCGCAAAGGTCACACCAGACGAATTACGATTTAGTGCTGTTAATCTTGTACGACAGATCCTAGAATTGCCGGTATATATGGTACGAGATGTTGCGCAAGAGCCCTATCTATCATAAGAGATCCCCATCCTGCACGAGAGCCGTGTTTGTCATACAGATAGATGCTCCCCGGAAAACAAACGAATTATTTTTGTTAGTAGATACTTGGAACAGCGCGATGGAAGTGGCATCACACCAACCTTGCAAGTGTGAATATTTGAAGGAAGAAATTGAAAATGAAAGAAAAAAAAAAAATCGATCTCACAGCTTTGTTCTTCTCAATCAGGAAAAACAGCTATGTAAATCAGGAGTCTGTCTTGTGCCCCGAATGATCTGGATAGTCAAATAGGGCTCTGGGCCGTCCGATGCGTGGACATCTCTCGTCGTTACGTATATATATATACCAGCACCTGGTACCTGCTTCTCGACGTATACTTGCACACCGGCTATGCTAATATAAGTTTACACACCCCCTGATCCCACCACCACATGGCCCCACCCGGAAGCTCTCCTAAACTGATCCTACTGTAGGTTTCTTAACAGGTAGAATGGTAGCTATCCTTAATAAGGTGTACTACCGATATTGTAGCCGCTAGCCGGGCCCACTTGACACCATGACCCCACGCCGACCTGATGACCTGATCCGCCAAAATCGAGGGTTCACACGCTTCCACCAAACGGCCACAGCAAGAAGAAAAACACCATACGTAGTGCTCGTACCCGGTATCGTACGTACGTACTTACGTACGTATGTAGTCATGCGTAAAACCAGCATTGCAGTTACACTGAAGGTCGCCACCCTGAACAACACCAAAACAGAGACAGTTTTCGGCCAGCCAGGCCAGCTAGACAGACAGGCAGTCAGACAGACACAAATCAGCCTCTATAGAACTATCAGGTATGTTTACAACTAAAATCACGAAACAATTTCTGCGCCGTTTCTCCATAATCACCACCACCACCATCACCAACCATGGCCGGCCACCGAACGTAATTCTCTGTCGCGCTTGCGCTCGCACCGCATCTCACGCTAGCCGCTGCTCGTACCATTCTCCGCGCAGCAAGTGTGTTTATATCTGCATGAACGCCTCAGCCAACCGCTGCGCATAACGTTTTTCCCGCACACGTTGTGTATTTGTACCTTCTGCTGTCTGTATATGTTGTTAAAAAAGAGGTGTACCTTCTCGCTCTGCTGACGGAATGGTTCCAGGCGGCCTACCTTTTCGTCCTCCTCCGCGAGTACCACCCAGAGGGTTTCGTAGTGAGAATGTACCTCGCCGGGGTGGCCTCTCAGCTGTCCCTGTCGGTGCTGCTCGAGGTCGTGGGGGGCTTCGTGCCCCACAAGCTGCGATGCGCGGCCTGCCTCGCTCTCCAGGCTGGGTCTGCGATGCTCCTGGTGCACCCCGCGTATGGTGGCTTGGTGACGAGCAGGGTGCTCGCTGGCTTCGCTGCGGCGCTCCTGCACTCCTCCTTCGAGGCTTGGATGGTCGAGCAGGTGGGAAGGGAGGGTGGGTGGGAGGGAGGGATGGATGGAGGGAGAGAGGGGGAGGGAGGCATGGGCGGAGAGAGGGAAGGGGCCCAAGGAGGCAGGGAGGGGGGGGAAGGAAGAGAGGGAGGGAGAGACAGGGGGAGGGAGGGAGGGGGGGGGGGGAGGCAGGGGGGAAGGGGGAGGGAGGGAAGGAGCGAGGGAGGAAGGGAGGGAGGAGGGGGCCGTAGCCGCAGTCGCGGCTCATTCTTGCGGGCGAATGCCGTCTGCAAAGGTCGAGACAACATCATTGCCTGACTTCCTTCGGTGCCGCCCCTTGTTTTCGTCTTGAGTGGGCGTCGAAAAAGGTGTCTTGTGTGTACAGCAGTGTTATACTGTATCGTAATATGTTACGTGCACCAGATTGAGTACCCGGTAAGAATATCAGCAGCAGGTGCCATGTGTACGCCCCCCACGACAAACCACGTCAGGGGCAAACACGCGCTAGGGTACCCACTCGTCGAAAAACTGACGTCCGACTCCCGCCGCCCGAAAACGACCGCTGCCGCCGGGTTGGACGCTGCCCCCCCCGCCACGGCATCCGCATCCATCTGCATCCGCATCCGCAGCGGCAACCCGAACCGAACATTTACCCTCAACCGCAGCCCGGAGCCGAAACGGGCCAGAAACTGGCCAGAAACGCGGCTGCGCCGATTACGACTTGTTCGGATTGCGGACCACGATTCCGATCTGCGAGACGCGATTCCGATCTGCGGGCCGCAATTCCGATCTGCTGACCGCGATTCGCGTACGTGACCAATAAATCTTACCGGGGTAGAACAATCCCGGAAAAATCCTGTATATATACCTGGTATATATATGGCGCTCCGCTGCCCGCCGTCGCTCTTGCCTTTGTTTTACGCCCCCCCCCCCTGCCCCCCCCGCTCCCTCGCATCCCCTCCACCTCCGCCATACATACCACCCAACCCTCCCAGCACGTCGGCCAGGGCTTCCCTCTCGACTGGTTCACGCACACGTTCAACCGGCTCTCGGTGGCCATGAGCTTCCTGGCCTTGGCCGTCGGCCCCCCGGTAACCGCGGCGTTCGAGCTAGCGGGGGGCCCCCTGGGACCCTTCAAGGTCTCCCTCATCATGGTGGGGATCAACGGCCTCCTGCTGCTGTCCTGGCGGAGGGACTCGCACAAGCCGTGCCCGGCCTGCGCCGACGTCGGGCGCATGTGCTCTCGCGCGCTGTCTGCGTTGGGGGCGCCCGACGGGGGTAAGGTAGCGCTGGTGGCCGCGGCACAGGGGTGCTTCGAGGCGGCGACTTTCGCGTTCGCGCTGCTGTGGACCCCGCTGCTGACCCTGCCCGCCGTCGAGTCGCAGGAGATGGGGGGGGTGCAGCAGCCTCCCTGGGGCATGGTCTTCTCGCAGCAGCTGGTGAGTCCCCCCACCACTTGTTCACAGTAGGAGTAGCACTGAAAAATGTGAGTTGTCGGGTCGCTGGAAGGATGGCCGATAGTCGGTGTCCGACCCACCCCCCTCCCCTTCCCCCCCGTTTGTCTGGGCTGTTGGATGTGCTCTCTCTGTCTTTCTTTCTGTCCTCTTGCTGACCACACCGTGCTCTTTCTCTTTCTCTCCCTCTCTCCCCCCGGGAAGTTTGGGAGGTACAAGGCAGAAGTAGAAGAAAGGGTAGAAAGAGGGGAAAGGCTAGCGCTAAGAAACAAGGTGGAATCGGAAAAACACTCAAGAGATATACGGGGGATTGAGGGAAGGAATAGGAATGAAAACGTATTTGCATGGCCCAATGGACTTCGCGAAAACGCTGAAAGTGCGCTTTCGTGTAGGTGACCTGGACCTGCCAGAAAGAAGAAAGAGGTACACCTGTAGCCGGGAGGAGGAGGAAGTAGATGCACAGATGTGCCCGTGTGGCAAAGCAATAGAGTAGAACTCACATAGTAGGAGAATGTGAAATATACAAGGAGGAACGGGATGTGTTAGAAGAGGAGATGAGGAAAATAGACGAATGTGACATGGAGGAGTTTATTACAATGAATAGCAGCGAGAAAACGATCGCTATCCTGGGAGATAGATGGTGGCCACAGGAGACCAAACAGGAAGGGGATAAGATTAGCAAAACAGGAAGGGGATAAGGCTAGCAAAAAGTTTCTATGTAATATGTGGAAACAACGTAATGAGCGCCAAATTGTTGGAGGTGCCTCTATTAGGAGTAGGAACGGTGCTCCGTCTCGAAAGGGATGCGTGGTCAATGATCAAATAACTAAGGCAAGCAACAAATGAGTACACCCCCCCCCCCCCCCCCCCCCGCCCCCCTATGTATTATGTACCTGGTATATATAGGTTGGGTTGGGTTGGCGTCGGTTGGCGACGACGCTGTAAAACACACCTCTCACTAAGTGAGCTAGGACAACCAGGGTGCCACTTATTTTTATTTTTTGCGGTTATCACGGCTGGAGATCATTCTTGTGCGGGGACAACCTCAACTCCGCGTAAGGGGGATGATCGTATCACGTAGTGTGTATATGGTGAGGCACCCACGAGGCAGTTACATAGTAAACCCATTGCTGTCGCTGGAAGTGGCCACACCAGAAAATAAATCAGTTCGTTGACGCTGCCATCCATATGCGAAAATAAATCCGCCTCTGAGGCGGTTCTCAGTAGGGTGCAGCTCACCCTTCACGCGACTCGCCCAACACCTTACGTTTCGTTTCGCGCTTGGTGCAAGCAATGTCTGCCTGGTCGGTGAAAACCCGACGTGCTCCGTCCCGGGATTGTAGTAGGGATGCGACAGTCTATGGTCATACGACTACGGCCATGCGTGAAAATGAGTACCCCCGTGTCCCCCCTGTCGCTCTCGCGGTCTCCCTCTCTCAATCGGCTACGCGAATAGGCTTGCGTGATGATCGGGTCCGTCGTGTACAAGCTCGCGACGTCCCTCGCCCCCGCTGTGGCGACGGCGGAGCGGATGTGCCTGCTGGCCAGCGTGGGCGGCGCCTGCTGCTTCTCCGCGATCTCGACGGGCCAGCTGCGGCACCTCGGGGTGCAGTGCTCGCTGCTGGGGTACGAGGTATGCGTGGGGGTCTACCTGAACGCGATGGGCGTGATGAGGAGCAAGTACATTCCGCAGGAGGTAAGTTTTTTCTACAAACAGTTCTTTTTAGCGGTGGGCGTGATTGGTTGGTTTGGCTGGTTTTGTAGGTGGGCTGGTTGATTGGTTGGTTGGTTGGACGCTTGGTTGGCTGGTTTGGCTAGTCGGTTCATTGGTCGGTCGGTTGTTTGGTTGATTGACTCGTGGTTTGGTTGGCTAGTTAGTCGGTGGGCTGGTTGATTGATTAGTTGGTTGGACGCTTGGTTGGTTGGTTTGGGTGGTCGGTTTATTGGTCGGTCGGTTGTTTGGTTGATTGACTCGTGGTTTGGTTGGCTAGTAGGCCGGTTGGTTGATTGGTTGGTTTGTTTTTTGGGTGCCTCGTTGTTGGTTTCTTCAGTTATTTGGTTGTTTTCGTTCGACGCGTGCTTTTGCTTGATTAAACCTTCAATCGCTGCTGCACATATTTTCCACAAACTATTTCCAACTAGTTCTGTCACCAGAACGTGGGCTGCATGCCATTGCAAAAGGGCGTAACCCCCTTTTTAGCCTGCAGTCCGGTTTTTTAGGGTCAAAACACTCTATTTCCAAGTAGTTTGTCCCCTAGACTGGACTGCAGTGCTAAAAGGGTGCACGTACTTACGCGCGTGCTTGTTTTCTCTTGCTTGCTGGCGTGGTCTCTGTCCGCTCTCGCTTGCTCTCTTGACTTTTCTTGCCTTGATTTCCCAGGCTGTTCCCCCGTGCTTCGGTTCGCTCTACGATAGAGGTAGCACATTTCCGCTAAAATGTTTTCTGAATGACTGACGGCGTTTCTTAACCCAAAATCGTCGGAACGCCAATCTTGTTTCGAAAAATCACCTTTGTTGTATGCTCGGGCCATACGATTATTCATCGGGATGCAAATTTGATTTTTGCTGAAGTCAGTTTTCGGGTGAGGTGTGGAGCTCCTTAAGGTCAAGTGAGGAGCCTCAGAAAATGTAGGGTGAACCTCTATCGTAGAACGACTCGCCTTTGTTGCTTGCTTTCTACGTACCTGATATTGCTTTGCTTTGCTTTACCTTGCTACGCTCGCTCGCTCGCCCACTTGGCTGCTGCCGTGCCTTTCTGTTTTCTTGGCAGGTGCGCGGCCTGGTTCTGACGGTGAGCAAGCTGATAATCACCACGACCCTCTTCGTGTTCCTCATGTACCTGTCCGAGTCTCGGAGCGTCGCGACGGGAATGTGTGGCGCCCTTCTCTCCATAGCGGCCGTGTGCTCGGCGCAAGCCGCGAGCGGCGGCGGCGGCGGCGCCGCCGCCGCCGCCGCCGAGGGCCAGTCCGGCGGCGATGGAGGCGGTGACGGAGGCGGGGGAGGGGGAAGGGGGGAGGAGGACGAAGAGGCGGACATGGCGCTGTTGGCGCAGAAGCGATGACCCTGCTCGCGCGCGAGTGCTGAACAAAAAGTATTAACTAACGGATACCCGTTCGATGCCGTTGCCGCGGTACATTTTTTGGGGGGGTTTACAACGCGTTTTTTTTGGGGGGGGGGGGGGGGGAGGTAATGGTTTGAGCATTCCTGGTGGATGGTTGGAGCATCGCTAATGGGGCACGTAGTTCGAACGACGCGCCGCCGGCTATAGGCGTCTCCATACCCGCGCATGTGTTTGTATGTGTGATAAATTAGTTTTTTGTCGACAGGCTGCGGGCCTTGGTATTTACGGTTGCCGCTCTCTGTGTGCCCCGCCCCCCCGTCCCCCCCCCCCCCGTCCCTCCCCTTTAAGATTGCGATTGTCGAGCTAACAGTGAACCTTCAACTGCATACGCCGAGTGATGAGCGATACGGTCAGGACGACTTGTGCTGCTTTCTGGTGGTATCAGTATTTAGTTACGGAATACGGCATCAACTGCAGCCGCCGCCGCCGCTGCTGCGGCCGACGTGGTACGTCGACCTTGTCTCTCATAGCTGATACCGACTGATTGTGGGTCTTTTGTTGTTGCTTGCGGTGGAGCTATGAAAAGATATGTCCGCAAACCCCGCTATCAATAGTTGCTTTGTATGTAATTTCTATTCATGGTTTTGTCTGCGGTTCCTATTAGTTGCTGGTTTTGTCTACAATTATTTTTTCGAGTCTGATTTGATGAGATAATTCCGGTTCCCAGTTGAGTTATCTGCGATTCTTAGTCTGACCTGTGTGCGAACTCTTGCACGGTTTGTATGTGATTCTTAGTTGAGTTGACTGCGAGTCGTAGTTGATTTCATCTGCGATTCCTAACTGCACCGCTGCCGCCGCCACCCCTGGCGGGCTTGCTGTTGCATTTTTTATCGTGTCGTGCTTCTCAGGGAGTTGTTTGGCTCGTTGGCATTACAGATGCCTGGTATACCAACCGCGTAATGTTTTTTTCGGGTTTTGCTTGGTGCTGTGAGTCTGTGTGGCATAAATCAGGCAGGCGTTTCCGCGGCGTGGGCTGGTTAGTGTTTTTCTCGAGAGTTGCATACAGTAGGAGTCCAGGGCATCTAGCAACGAGTCGAGCACTAAGAAAGGCAGCCCGAGATTTTCACGGGGATACGATTATCGGTAGCCGTTAGACTGGAGCTGGTGTGGAATGCATTCTTTCCCGAAATTAGACATCCAGGCTGGGGCAGCATTCCTGTTTCCATGTTTCCCCGTTGCTATTAGTTGTTTTGTGTACTGCAGCAGTATACATTACACTGATTGTTTCCGTGTCTGTCGGATGAACGTTCCTTGCTTGCGAAGCTAGCGTCTGAAAAAAAAAAAAATTACGTTCGTACGGTATTTTTTTTTCAATTTTTGTTGAGTTTGACGTCAGCGGCTGATCGGCTGATATTATGCTTTCTTTATAATAGTTGTGGTACGAGTAGTAGATACGAGTACTACTGTACGTACAGCGCGCACGCGTGTTTGTTTTTGGCAAAGCGGAACCTCGGCGACTCTTAACTAGTACGAGGTTCACGCTCGACACACGCATATTATGCCATCCTGTCATCTGTGGTTGCTGTCCCTCCTACACGCCTAGGCTCGCCGTTCGAAAGCACAAGACTCGTAGGTCCGTGTCGGGTACTACCGTTGCCCTTCCTGCTGTATGACCCCCCCCCCCCCCCCCACGACAAGCTGGTTGACGATATGGCTACAGGACCTCTTTGGGCCTCCAGAGGGAGCCTATCTTCACGGGTCATGACCCGACCCTCGGGTCAGGCTCAGGAGGTCTTCAAAATATCACGGGTCGGGTCGGGTTGGGTCAGGAGGTGTTCAAAAAATATCATGGGTCGGGCCAGGTCACCCTGATCCGTGACCCCATCCGACCCGTGAGGTTTGTTTGACTGACCCGTGAACCACCCTGGGAAAATGGCAATGAGAAGTCACGGTTGGTGCTGTGGTTGGAAAAAACAGACTAAAAAAACAAAAGCTGTGAGATTGTTTTGTTTTTTTCGTTTTATCAAAAACTCGTCTCTTTTCAAGCTTTGGGTGTAATGCTTCGATCGCGCGTGCTATACACCAGTATGGAGTGTGTACACTAGGTTTTAGAGTGGTCTACATTTTTTTGGACAGTTTTTGTACGCAACGAATTCGCCACCTACCGGGTATCTGGTATGTTAATATAGAGCTAAATGGCACCTGGTACCCGCTGTAGCTACGATATAGTTCCCGATATAGCGAAGTTTTACTCGAGCGAGCACCCGAAGCTACGCGTGGCCATCCCGAACCCCGGAACCCAGAACTCCTATCTTGCCAGGATCGGCGGAAATAGTCCACCAAGGCAAAAAAAAAGGAGCCCCATCGTATATCGACGACAGCTTCACAAAAGAGGCTGCCGAACAGTAGTGACGGTTAAAACCAAATCACCTCTGCACCAGTCTCAATAACAAATGCGGCGGTATAAGAAACTACCGAACAACGACGCCCCCATATGAAACAAAAGCCGCTGGACAACGCAATGACGGCCCCTACAAAAATGCCACGGTCCTTCGTGCCCTTGCGAGCCTTCTTCGATCTCGGGCCACGCGCTGCCGCGCCGGACCGGGGTCGGTTTTCGGGCCATACGGCACTACTTCGATCTCGGGTGCGCCGCGCCGAGTTAGCGTCGGTGTACCCGCCTTACGGCCCTTCTTCGATATCGGGTGTGCCGCGCTAGCCGGCGCGGAGTCGAGGTCGCTGTACGCGCCATACGATCCTTTTTCGATCTCGGGAGCGCCGGATCGGGGTCGGTCTACGGGCGCTACGGCCCTTCATCGATCCCGAGCGCGCCGTGCCGGGTCGGGTAGGCGTCGATCAACCAACACTCAGCACTCCGAGCTCTTGAACCTGTGCTCCACCCCGAGGGTCCCCAGATGCTCCAACAGCGCGGCGCGCTCTCGCGAGCGAAACGCCTTCTTGTCCACCAACGCCCCGACCCCGCCGGCGAACCCTCCCCCCGCCCCGGGAAACGCCGCTCGGGTGCTCCTCACCGCCTCCGTGACCGCATCCCGCCACCGCCCCCCCTCCCCGAAGTCGAGGGCGTACGACGCCAGCATGTGGCCCAGATATCGATTGCCGTCATCTCGCCGCGCTAGGTCGCCGAACTTGGGGGCGTAGTGTCCCCCCCCAATCCCGACAAACGCGGCGCGATCGGCGCGGGCTTCGTCGTCCATGTCCGCCCAGTTGTCCTGTGACGGTGGTGATCCGTCCAGGCCGAGAATCCTGTGTCGCATTTCGGGGTTGTGGGGGGAAACGCGTGCGTGGCACCCTCCTTTACGGTAGGTCAGGGAATGCTGCACTTTTTTTGCATACTAAAATAGGCCAGGAGCCAGCAGTCGCTGCACCCTCCGAAACTTTCGGTTAGGTCAAGAATCGCTGCAGTTTCTCCAAGTTGAGGCCAGGAGCCGTTACACTTTTCCGCGCTCTTTTTGGGACAAGAACCGCAATTGGTCGCGCGTAGGTAGGTGTTGGTGTGCGTTGACCTCTCTTTGCGCTGCGGCAAACCTCACCGCCACCCTACGAGCTCTGATTGATCGATCGATCGCGTTTCGTCTTTTGTATATGAATATCCCCCCAACCCCAAAAAAAAAAACACGGGAGTGATGCTGGTGTGCAAGGACCATCTCCCCACGTGTGGGTGGTTTTCCACTCTGACTGAAGCCCCTTCAGGGACGCGCTTGAGAAACTCTTTACTAAGGCGCGATAGATGTTACATTCAAGCCGCCACAACGACAACGACGATAACAGCATCAACAGCAACAACACGAAAGCAGAGGGGGCGCACAAGACGGCGAAAAAAAAAAAAAAAAAAAAAAGGAAAGGAACGGCATCGCCGGGCATGGCCTGTTTGCTCAGTCCCCAACCCCCTCGTGGGACCCTCGGGGGGCTCCCCTCTTCTCCCTTCGCACCTTGTCAGGACGTTCGCCCAAAAACTCCTGCCGCGTCGGCCCTCCCCCAGTGCTCCTCGCTCGAGCCGATTTCGACGAACACTGCTCCGCGGCGAACGAAGCACGAACGCGAGCGAGTCGGAGCAGAGCAGGGCAGAGGAGAGCAGAGCAGAACAGACCGGAAAGAGAAGAGAAGAAAGAGCAGAGCAAGGCAGAGAAGAGCAAAGGCAGAGCAGAGCAGAGACGAGCAGGGAGGACCACGGAGCAGAGCAGGGCGAAGGGCTGAGCAGAGCGGGCCATACCAAAGTATATAGGGCAGAGCACAGCTGAAGACCGATGGCGAAGAAACAATTGGCAACGACACTGTCTTTCGTAAATAGGCAACGACACGCACCCATCGGAGTTCTTCAGCCACATGACGTAAGCAGTTCACCAGGCAATACCCTTCACGAAGAAGAATCGATAGTTCTTTTTGGGCGGGGGGGTTAGGGGTTGATGGGCGGGGAGGACTGGCGGTCAAGCATGCACCGCTATCAAACCATATGGAGGGGATTTTATCACTAATTCGACAATTTATTTGCTGGCTACACGTAACGAGACGAAAAAATTTTAACTTTAACCCCATCCCTGACCCTAAGCCAGTCAAATCAAATCTCGAAAAGGTGGTGAATGGTGAACTCTACTGACCATGTGGTGCACCGTAAATGTGTTTCCTACTATAACGTTTTTTACCACTTGGAAGATCAAAGTCGGATACCACCGTGACCGGGAATATAGTTCCCGTTTGACGTACACATCACCGCCCAAACGTGTGTTCTGTTACCGGCCAAAAGGGTACAATGCAGGGCACCTCGGGCGCACCGTAAGAAGCAGGACTGCTGGCTCAGGCTGGATCGATCGATTTATTCATTTATGCTCAGGGGAAGGATGCGTATCACGCTATTACGGGAGGACACAGCACTCCGGAACCCACGATGGACCCGAATAAACAGGTACGTCTGTACTCCGCTGCGTTGACACTCATTTGGTTCTGATTACTAAGTTTCTCCCCCGTAACAACTTGTGGATACAACGGGTTCCGGACTTTATACGTATTTTGCGAGGAAAACATCACCCTGGCTTTTCTCAGTTCTCGTTTTCTTACCAGGTATACTACTGTTAACGGCGTGTCCTCTACCGTGCCACTTTGGACGGAAATGCAACACTACTGTTCACGGCGTGTCCTCTACCGTGCCACTTTGGACGGAAATGCAACACAAAATAATAACCGTTGTACGTATTGCAAACTTTGAGAGCAAACGGTGCCTACATTTCCGTTCAGAGAAAGCATGTTTTCGGCGAAAAAAAAAGAAAGTTTGATCACCTCAGCTGTGAGATCGAGGGCTGCGTCGGGACTCCTTCGGTTTGCAAGCTGTGTGTAAGACTTCGATTTCGATTTTGGAGCAGCACAAGAGGTTTCATCAACATGCACTCCGTGTGCCTCCCTCTGTTCCGGAATGTGAGCATGGTTTTTGGATTTTCCGCGAAATAAGCGTGATTTCTAACATCAACAACAACTAAACAATAACTACAGTAATAATGGAGGACCGCGTGGACTAATAAAGACGTTGTGGACTAAATATTTAGTGTGCAATTGGTCATCATTGTAAGGACCTCGTGGACTAATACGGACCGTGTGGAATACATATTTACGTACAAACGTTCCTTACATTTTGCGACAGAGTGGTACAAAATAGATACTGAGCATTGCACATACATACTGTACTTACATAGAATTACTTATAGATATCTCACTCTCTGAGCGTGCTCGGTTGGTACATCCCTGGCTTCTCAGAGCTCCCACTTGGTAATCGCCTCCTTTTACTACTTGCCGGACCTTTCCAGCGGGTCTTTGTGTTCTCCGTTTCTCTTTGCACTTTCAGTCCTTTCTCCCGTTTTTCTTCTTTCGTTTCGTGTACGTGCGTGTACTCCGAGCACAACACCGCGGGCGAGCGCGGCACCGTCGCGGGTGTCAGCGGGTGCTGGCGGGTAGAGGCGGGGTTGCAAGGAGCGCGGTCGCCGTTTTCGTGGCTAGGCGTCGCGTGTACCTCGAGACATGGCGGAAGCATGAATGGGCTCTGTCTGGCCTCCTGGTGTGGTTCCGGTTATACCATGTACGAGTATATAAGGGCCGTTTTGATTAGCAAAATATAATTCAAGAGGTGCTTATTTTTGCGATCAATATGAAACTCACCGATAGAACTACGCAGTCTGAGCACCAACATTGTCGAGCTGGCGAACGAGGTCCACGGTGAGCACCGGGCTTCACGCGAGGCGGGCGACGGGGCTCACTATGAAAGAGAGGGAGGAAAGCTTTACCCGGACCGAATCGGTGGCGAGATGGTCGCGAGAGGGGCGGGCGTACGAGGCTGAGAGAGAAGCTCCGCTGTTTGTTTTTTTCTTCTTTCTTTTGGACCGGTGTAAGGTGTTCCAATCAGACAGGAAATTGTTACACGAGAGGGGACGGGGATTTTGTTTTCTTTCCGAAATTTTCGGTTTCGTTTTCATTGTTTTCGCGGTGTTGCTGTGCCGTGTTGTGTTTTCTCTTGCGTACATACGAGTACAGTCATAGAGCACATCAAAAGAAGAAAATAAGTACCCTACCTCGGGTGTGTACGGACGTGCGACATGTGAGCGAGCGTAGCGGAAAACCGCCCGCGACGTAAAACGTATGTGGCGTCCGAACTGTTTTCTCCTGAAGGATGGCGGCGGGACTCTTGGCATTATCAAGTCGCCATTGAACAACTACAACCAATCATGAAAAAGTCTATATTCAATCATGGACCTCTGTCCGCTTCGCATAATTTGATGTACTTTTCCTTCCTGAGCGAGCGTAGCGGGCGGCGAAGGCCGCCCGCCGAGCGAAGCCTTGTAAATACATACCAGGTATATATGTCACTCACTTGCCGGGGTCTCCAACCATGGGCCGTGGTGCGTGACCTCCAGTGTGACGTCGAACGAGCTCTCCAGCCCCGCCTCCCGCGTCGCATGGCCCAGCTCCCGCAGGCAGCCGGCCAGGCGCGGGGAAGGCGGTGGGCACTGGCCGGGCCTGCCTCCCGCGGCGTTCGTCGACGATGGCTGATATATCAAACATGCGCACACACAAGAGGCAAAGTTAACTGGCAGGTACCGGCACTCAACCAATACCGGCAGTAAATGAGACAGCTGTGTTTTCGCTTCCGCCCGCTGTTGGCTGCAGTTGACGGGCAACTGCCAGTTAATCAACGAGAACATGGCGCTCACAATCGGTTGCCGTTGTTGTTGTTCTCTATGCTGCGCTCGACAGGGTGTCAGTTTACGTTGCGTATAACAGGGGAAGCATCAATAGTATACCAGTACCAGGGATGGGTATACATACACAAACTCGCAAGGCGCGGTCAGTCAATCAAGGCGTGCCTCGATCCGTCTTCGCACCCTCGATCGAATCAGCTTTCCCCCCTGTTTTCCCTCGTCGAATCGAGTCTGCCGCTCGCAAAACATCTGCACGCAGTCGAGCGCACGGAAGAGCCCCCCGTCCCCTGGCCCCTTCTCCCCCCTCTTCATCAAAACATCCACACATACGAGCGCACGCCAAGCACCCCACCCCCGCCCCTTCCTCCAGTTAGCCCCTTGTCTCTCCCTCTTCCCCTGGCTCTCACATTCGGCACCCCGATAGGGTGGACACACAGGGCCGGCACCCCTGACTTTGCCACGTGCTTGCTGAGGAACACGACATCGCTCGGAAAGTCTCGCCCCACCCGTCCCGGCCGCTTGGGCCTCCCTGGCCCCGGCCCCGGGCCAGGCCCCCCCTCCTTCTCCCCCCCTTGACGCTGATATCTCGTCTGCGCCTCTTCTAGCCCACCGACGGGCCCCGCCGAAGCCCAGCGGAGGTCCGCGTCGTCGAGGCCAAGCAGGCTGCCCTCGACCGACCAGAGTGACGTTCGAGAAAGGGCGTGGTTCCACGCTTTCCCGTTTAGTTCCCCGTTGGGCTCGACCCCGGGCGTGGTTTCCACCCAGTTTCCTCGGGACAGGAGGGCGACCATCATTGCTCGGGACGCTAAGTCTTGCTGGGAGCCGACAAGGAGGGTCGTCGTCGTCGTGGTCGCCGTCGCGGGCGCGGAGTCGTGGATTTCGTCGTTTGGGTTGGTGTCGGCGTCGACGGGGGCGACGGCGGCGGCTAGGGCGCTAGAGCGGAAAGTGCAGGCGGTTGTTGTTGCTGTTGCTGTCGATGTTGCTGCCATTGTTTTTGCTGAGGACGTTCGCAATTGGGGGCCGTGAGGTCGTATTGACAGCAGTGGTGGGGGCGATCGTCGGGGAACATTAACATTGTGGTGGTTGAGGCAGCAGTGCTGACAACGGCGAACACCAGCAGCAGCACCAGCACCTGGTCCAGCACCAGCGCCTCGTAAGTGAGAGGCGAGAGGAGAAGACCACGGAGATCGAAAAAGGCCGGAAGCCGCCACGATACCAATGTTATGGACAACTCTCATTGGCAAAGAGACGCTGACACGAACTTAGGACGCACTCCAGCCACAAGACAGCTGGCAGGCACAAGCAGAACACAGGCGATTGTTGTGTGCTCGTGCTCTGTCTCACCGGGAACGTCTCACCGGGAAAAAAAAAAAAAAACGTGTCGGGCCGTCCCTCTCCTTTCCCCGCCTGCGAAGCCTCTACAGGCTCTTTTTTAAAATCGTGATTTTGCTTTTTCGCTCTTTTTGTGTTTTTCAAACGCCATCCTCTCAGAGAAGTGCTACACTCATCGGCAGCAGAGAGCAGCAGTCCGCCAGTTCGGCAGCCAATAACGATGGTGGGCACGAGATCGAAAACACCGGCTGGGAAGCAGCAGTCACAGCAGCAGCATCTAGGAGACGCCGACGAGTACAGCGACTCCGCTCCGAGCGGCGACGCAGCAGGATCAGCGGCAGCAGCAGTGGCCACCTCCCCGCCTCGAGCGCACCGATCATCTCGGTCGTCTTCGCGGGCGACGACCTCTCTCGAGAACCTCTCCGGCGGCAGTGGCGGCGAAAGCAGCAGAAGCACCACCCACGCCACGCGAGGCTCGGCCACCACCGGCACTACCTCCGCGGCATCCGTCTCCACCCGGAGACTGTCGTCTGGGCGGCGAACGCCACCGCAAACGTCTCTGGAGAGGCTGCCCCCGCCGCCGCCGCCGGCGATGGGCTCTCCCGTTCGCCGGGATAGGGCTCAACGAGGGGCCGGGGAGGAGGTCGTCGATACACCCCCTCGGCGCAGCACTCGAGGAGGAGGAGGAGGAGGAGGAGGAGGAGGAGGAGGAGGAGGAGGAGGGGAAGGGGTCACTGCAAGGAAAGACGGGAGCAGCAAAAGCAGGACCGGTGGTGGTGTTGCCTCAAGCAGGGCGAACGCTGAGCTCAACGCCTTGTTGGGTCTGGACGCTGCGGTGAGCAATGGTGTCGGGGAGGTGGGGCGGCGGGCGGGTGGACGGCAGGTGGCCAGGGGCCACGCCCTCAGAGCACGGCACCAGCATGGAGCAGAGAGAGGGAGGGAGAGCAAAACGTTGAGAGATGGGAGATGAAGAGAACACGAAGAAAGAGACGGAGATAAATCAACCGAAAGCGTTGCCTTGTTTGTATTTTGTATTTGATTTTGGTTTTGCGTAGCCAGCGGTCATCTCTGGTATGTACTCATATGTACTCATATGTAGAGGTGTTACCGCTTTTAAGAAACGTCAGTGACCGTGAGGCTCAATACCTTATTTTATAATTTTTGAAATACGTCAGCTGCCTTATTTGTAGGTACACTGCTGTACTTCGTAAACAGACGTTTCTTATTTGTATGGGCTCTCTTCAACCGTTACATCTCTTGAACGGGACATCGTACTACTTCTAGGGGGATTTTGGCGGCAGGGGAGTGGATATCATGTATATCCGGTTGATTTTGAAAAAAGAAAAAATGATCAAAAACGAAGGAAAACAGAAACCTCCACACTGCGGGAGGATGGCGTGTTGCGTGTTGTACAAGGTGGTACAAAGTGCCTTAGTCCGCGTTTCTTATTTTATTCGCCGTTTCCGAATAGGACGTCGTTTCTTTTCTCGTGTGGGCGTCGATCGCTGCTGTTTCTTAGGCTGTATTTTCCCACCTTGTCGGCCAATTTGAGCTACATTTCTAACGTCGAATTCCTCATTCTTCGTGAAAGGCCGAGCCTCAATTTCTTGACCGATATATTTATTAAGAGCGGGCCTTGACTGAACTGTACCCTTTTTATCAAATTGTACACCCTTTCACCCATTACCCGGGTAGTCGTGAGTACTTCCCGGCTTGCTATTAATGATACCCGTCACGGGTACGAGCAACACTTCATACTCGCCGAGTATATGGGGCCCGGACACTCGGGTACCCGGCTATTAGACGGTGTACCCGGGTGTTGCACGGGTAGCTGCCGTTAAACGAGTACCCGGATACCCGCCCAAAATGGCCGCTAATACTCGCAAGTACCCGGGTATTTGTTTCCCGAAGGTGGTGGGTACCCGTTTAAGACGGGTACTCGTCGGGTGATACCTCTACTCTGTACCTGGTGCTCTGTGCGGTACCTGGTACTTTGGTGTTTAGAATGAAGATATAAATGTCTTGAAATTAATACGATGCGTTACGCTTGTTAATATAATACGATGATGGTATGTAAATACCCCAGGCTGGGTACAGTTATCAGGCAGCAGTAAATAGACACTGGGCGGGACTGCGAATAGCTGTTGTTGGTGCAGCCCCGCCGTTGTATTCCTTTCTCGGTAATCGTCATCCAATGCAAGAAAGTCCGTCTCACAAGCGGTTGTTAGTATAGTGCAGCTCGCCCTTTCTTGCGAATCGTCCAACACCTCGCGGCCGCTTCGCGCTTGGTGCAAGCAATGTCAGCTGCCTGGTAGATGAAAACCCAAGGTGCTCCGTCCGGGCATTGATGCGCAAGGGATGCGAGGGTCTATGGTCTATGGTCACACGATTATTGGTACGGCCGTGCATGACATGAGTGCCCGCGCTCCCACCCCCCCCCCCCTCCGCTTCCCTATAGAACCAACGGCTAGGCTGGCCTGCCCGCACCGACTGCTCGTCTTCGGGCGAAGACGATGAAGAGGAGGAAGAGGAAGAGGAGGAAGCCGAGGCAAGCCGATCTTGGAGCCGCAAGCGCTCGGCGGGTGGGCGTGGCAGCGGACGCACTGCCGGCAGGGCAGCTGCAGCGGCCGGCACCGCGGGCACCCGCAAGCGTGTGGGGTTGCGCGGCAGCTCGGCCGCGGCCGCCGCGGCGGCCGCAGCTGCTGCCGCTGCCACCACGTCGAAGTACGGGTTCAGAGATCGCAACACTCTGAAGCAGACAGAGT
Organism: Macrocystis pyrifera; assembly: GCA_031763025.1. Lineage (NCBI taxonomy): Eukaryota > Phaeophyceae > Laminariales > Laminariaceae > Macrocystis > Macrocystis pyrifera. Next base: position 8,452,829 of record JASSKH010000028.1, read on the forward strand.
TCTTCACGTACGAGAAGGTGGGGGGGAGGGCGTTTAGGTGCGGTGCACAGGGCGCGGGATGTGCATAACAGGAGAAACTTTTTTTTTTGTGGCAGGTTATTTCTTCTTTTCGCGATTCGGCGTCCTTTCGCAGGCTCTTTCTTTCCCATGTTTTCGCAAGCTCTTCTTAGGGCTTAAATTAAGAAATTCCATGAAATGAAATGTGAAATGTGAAGCGTGGAATGTGAAATCTAAAAGACGCCGTTCGAAATCGATCTCAGCCTGTGCCCCCCCCCCCCCCCCCCCCCCCCCCCCCCGGCGCGTTCCTTGATCGCGGCGAAGAATACGAGCGATTACTGAGAGGTTTTTCGATGTCGCGGAAAGAAAAGCCTCCCTTCTGATGGTTGTTCCCGTGTCTGTTTTGTTTTATTCAACTCTATATAGAGGGAAGCGGGAAGCGAGGACGGAAGCGAGGAGGAGGAAGGAGAGGAGGAGGAGGAGGAAGAGAGGAGGAGGAGGAGGAAGAGGAGGAAGAGGAGGAAGCGGCGGGGGCGAGAGCGGTTGCCTCGAAGCGGAAGCAGCGGCGGTACAAGCTCCGCAAGCGAGAGGTTGCCAAGCGTCACGTCTTCAACATCACGGCCGAGGAGAGGCTTCCGCGCAGGGTAAGGGGCTAGGGTAAGGGTATGGGTAGGGATAAGGGTGAGAAGAGTGACGGTGAGAGTATGGGTAAGGGTGTACGAGTCAGGGGTATGGGTATGGGTATGGGTAAGGACAAAGGCAAGGGTGAGGGGTAGCCGTGAGGGCATGTGCAAGGGTGTATAATACACAACAGCGCTAACACAATGCCCCTCAATGCTCCTCCTCCACCTTAAGGCTGGGTGCGAGTAAAGGTACGGGCAAAATAAGGGCTCAGGGTAAGGGTAGGAGAAGTAGCGATAAGAGTAAGGGGGTAAGGACAAAGGTAAGGTATTGTACAGATAAGGTGAAGATATGGGTAAGAGGTAGAGGTAGGGATGAGGGTAAGAGTAAGGACAAAGGGTAAGGGTAACAAGGGTATGGAAACGGGTAGGGATTTACGTACAAGTAAAAGGGGTAAATGCAAGGGTAAGGGTACGGGTGAGGATAAAGGTCTGGGTAGGGGCGAGGGGAGTAGGGTATGGGGAAGGGTAATGGTAAAGGGCAAGGGTGACGGTATGGACACGGGTAGCGATTTGGGTAGAGTCAAGGGTGTGGTGGTAATCGTATCGGTAAGAGCGAGGAGAAGGGCAGGGGGGAGTAACTGGTAAGGCTTAAGGGTCAAGGGTAAGAGCAAGGTTAAGGGTGAGGGTGAGGTCAGGGGAATGGGTTGATGGGATTAGGGTTATGAATAAGGGCAAGGGCCACGAGATGGAGGATGGCGGACGTTTCGCCCCCCCCCCTAGCTCCCCTTCTCCCCTTCCCTCCTGCTCCTTTCCTCGCCACCGGGAGGCAGGGGCGACCGTTCGACTCTGTGACGGCGTTGTGCTGCCCGCACACACGCAAATATGACAGGCAAGGGCCGCTCGTATGTGCACCGGTGCTTGGTCAACTCGAATCCGCTGCTGCGCCGAAGCTTGTGTCACCGATTTTCTCTGTCGTGCCTTGTCTCGCCTTGTGTAGGCTTGCCTCGCCTTGCCTTGCCTTGCCTTGCCTTGCCTTGCCTTGCCTTGCCTTGCCTTGCCTTGCCTTGCCTTGCCTTGCCTTGCCTTGCCTTGCCTTGCCTTGCCTTGCCTTGCCTTGCCTTGTTTCCTTGGATAGAACGGCCACGTTTGGGAACCCCGCTCCCCTTCCCCCCCCCCCCGCCCCCCCGCCTACTCCGTTCACTTTTGATTGGTTGCTTGAAACCCCCCGCCCCCCCGCCTAAGTGTGCATCTCCTGTTTTACTCCTCCTCTCCCCGCCCCCCCCCCGCGCGCCGTTTCCGTTTTCCAGAACACGCGGAAGGTGATCCCGTACGACATGAGCTCGCAGAGGTACGAGAAGATTCCTGGGTGTTTTTTGTTTGCTGATTTTGGGACGCAACACTAACACTGGCAGTTTGCCTAGCGGATTTACCTTGTGGGTTGGTGTTCCTGCGTGCGTGTATGCATTCCGGAACGCTGCTTTCACCCCTCCCCTCCCGTTTCGAGAGGGGTGCGTAGTCAACGGTGAAATGACTAAGGCAACCAACAAATGAGTACCCCCGCCCCCCCCCCCCCCGGCCGTCTTTTGCCTCTGTAACCTCTATAATGTTTTCCCTGTTTTCTTCCCCCCTTTTTGTCGGGGTGTTGCGAGGCGATATTATCGAAGCCAGCCGGTCGATTTCGGTGTGCTCGAAAACTCGTCTGTTACTATGCTACTATTACTATTAGTAGTACTGTAGTATACCCGGTACTATTTTTTATCTCTGGCCGAAGGAGGTGGGTTTTGCAGCGTTCCTCAGTTGTATCCCGTTCGGGACAGCGCTTCCTTTTTGTTGACATCCTACTCGGATCTAGAGTAAGAAAATGTCTTTTATTACGGAGGACCATAGTAAATAGGACCTATGGTACCCACAATAACCTATATAGAACTACCGACAGATATCTCAACTCTCTGAGCGTGCTCGGTTGGTACTTCCCTGGCCTCTCAGAGCTCCCACTTGGGAATCGCCTCCTTTTATTTCTTGCCGGACGTTTCCAGCGGTTCTTTGTTTTCTCCTCCTTTTCTCTTGGCACTTTCAGTCCTTTTTTCCTTTGCTCTTGTTTGTTTCGTGTACGTGCGTGTACTCGGAGCACGGCACCGCGGGCGAGCCCGGCGCCGTTGCGGGTGTCAGCGGGTGCTGGCGGGTAGAGGGGGCGTTGCAAGGAGCGCGGTCACCGTTTTCGTGACTAGGCGTCGCGTGTGCCTCGAGACATGAGGGAAGCATGAATGGGCTTTGTCTGGCCTCCATTTGTGATTTTGGATAGAGTATGTTCGGGATTGCAAGATAAGATTCAAGCGGTGCTTATTTTTGCGACCGGGCTGAAACTCAAAGAGAGAGCTACGCAGTCTGAGCACGAACATTGTCGAGCTGGCGAACGACGGCCACGGTGAGCACCGGGCTTCACGCGAAGCGAGCGACGGGACCCACTGTGGCAGAGAGTGAGGAAAGCTTTGCCCGGACCGAATCGGTGCCGAGGTGGTCGCGAGAGGGGCGGGCGGCATACGACGCTGAGAGAGAAGCTCTGCTGTTCGATTTTTTTTTTTCTTTTTTGACCGGTGCAAGGTGTTCCAATCAGGCAGCAAATCATTACATGAGGGGACAGGGATTTTTTTTCTTTCCTAAATTTTCGGTTTCATTTTCATTGTGTTTGCAGTGCTGCTGTGCCGTGCTGTGCTTTCTCTTTCGTACATACAGCAAGCACATCAAAAGAAGAAGAATATTACCCTACCTGGGGTATGTACGCACGTACGGCACGTGAGCGAGCGTAGCGGGCGGAACCGCCCGCGACGCGAAGCGTATGTGGCGTCCGAGCTGTTTCCTCTTGAAGCATGGCGGTGGGACTCTTGGCATTATCAAGTCGCCAGTTTGCAACTACAATCATAATAAAAAAAATATGTTCAATGATAGACCTCTGTCCGCTTCGCGTAACTTGATGTACTTTTCCTTCCTGAGCGAAGCGCCTTGTATTTACCTGTTTTTACTATCAATATTTGGTCCTATTTACTATGGTCCCCTGTAACAGTACAAGCGCCGTGCTAAATGGATTATTGGAGTACGAAGGTATAACTATCAATAGTTAATGGTACCGTACGACTGCCGGCGTCTTTCTACTACAACGGTACACAATGGAAACGCGGAACCGCGCGCAGAAAGCCGCGGCAACTCCCTCCCCTCCCCCGCGCCCGGGCTCCTTGTTACCCGTCCCCCGTCGCCACGCTTTTGAAACCTTTTTTTTGGCGGCGGCGCTCGCAACACGTTCGTCTCCGACTTGTTTCGTTGTTGCCTCCTTCGTCTCCGACTCTGGCCGTGGCTTTTGTGTTTCCGTCCGACTCCGTTGGCTTGGCCTATCGTTTTTTTCTCTCGGTCCTACCTTGCGATGTATAGGCGGGGGCCGACCCCATCTTGGTTGTTGTTGCTGTTGTTGGTGGTGTTGGTGGTGATGATGGTGTTGGTGGTTGTGTTGTAGTCTGTTGCTTTTGGTGTAGTTACTGCTGTTGTTGCCGGTAATAACTGGGTTGACGTACGTAGTGTTCAGTGATGAATTGCTCTTCATAATGACAGTTTACGTAATAATAATAATAATTGTTTTTTGCAAGGTCACCTTTTTTGCATCAAACAACCACTAGGCTCACCTCACTCCCGCCCCCCCCCCCCCCCCCCTCCCCTCCCCCCCCCTCCCTCCACTCGGCCACCTTCGCTACGTACCGTCTCCTTCTCCACACGTATACACGCTCTTGTCTTGACCGCTGTACAATTTGTGACATACAGAGTCCCGTTGCGCAAGCGCAAGAGATCCGGTGGTGGCGGCGGCGGCAGCAATGGAGGCGGTCGTGGCGACGGTGGTGGGCGAAGGCACCGACGTCGCGGCGTCCGTCGAAGCCACTTTGATTCCTCCAGCGAGAGCTCGGACGAGGGTGGGGCTGGCTTTGCCGACCACGACCGGGGGTTCGACCGCTACCAGCGCAAGGTTTGATGACAACATTTTTGGCCTGACTAAATAGGTACCTGGTATGTATGTATCTTCTCGTTTTTTTTTGGTTCGTGCGAGGGCGCGCCAACTACCCCCCTTGTGTGGCTTGATTGGACTTTTTATCCGTTCTTGCCTTTGTTCCTTGCGTGCGTTCTTGCGCGCTTGCGCGATTTACCACGAAAATACCTACGGCAACACATAATAACACACAACACCACCGAGCCCAACCCAACCCAACCCAACCCAACCCAGCCCTACTCGACCCGACCGACCCGACCCCAACTCAACCCAACCACCCAACACAGACCCATGAGCGCGAGCTTGGCTCCATCCAGCCCATCAACTCCTTCGGGCCCAACCGGGGGGCAGCCAGCAACGGTGGCGGTGGCGGTGGCGGCGGCGGCGGCGCCGACGGCCAGGGTAGCATCGTAGACAAGGCTAGCGCCAGAGACCTTCTCAGGGCGGACGTTAGCCCGATGGAGATCGACTCGAGCGTCACCTTCGATTCCATCGGCGGTGGAAAGGTGCGACCGCGTGGATGTGGGGGGCGGGGGGCGGAGGGGGGAGGGGGGAGAGGGACGGGGATGGGGGAGCAAGTGATGATGCGCAAGCGGAGGGAGGTCGTGGGATGAGACCCCTAACTTTCGATACCTACGCATCGTAGGATTGTAGAGGGGGGGGGGGCATGTTTCGGACATGCTTGGATGGTGGTGTGCCGCCGCCGTGCTATTCGAGTCGCTCATTTAGCCAGGCAGACCGTGTTCTCAGTTTTCTTCCTCGCCTCGTCCCCTCCCCGACCCCCGTCCCCTCCCTGAAAAACGCCTTGACTTGCAAACAACTGCTCTCCCCCCCTTCCAGAAACACGTGCGGATGCTGAAGGAGATGGTGATGCTCCCTCTCGTCTACCCGGAGTTGTTCGAGGGTTTCGGGGCGCAGCCGCCGAAGGGCGTTCTTTTCTACGGGCCCCCGGGGACGGGCAAGACGCTCACGGTGCGGTTCGAGGATCGGCACATTTTTTCAAGTTTGTGATTCGATGGTTGATGTGGTAGTGGTGGTGGTGGGAGTGATTGTTTTGGTGGTGATAGAGCTAGCGGTGGTGATGGGGTTCTGGGAGTGGGGGTAGTGGTGGAAGTGGTGTTATTGGTCGTGGTGGTTGGGGTGGTGTTGGTGGTTGTGGTGTTGGCGACGGGGATGGGAGTGGTGGTGTTGTTGATGTTGGTGATATGGATGTTACTGCTGTCGCAAGTGTTCGTGTTGCGACTATATAATCGTGGTGTGCCTTGCTCTTTTTTTTCTTCGTTTCTTCGTCAGATTATTTCGTGTTATTTTATTGTCTTTTACCTTGTTTTTATTTCTGTGTTTCTCTTCACGTTTTTTTTTCGTTTCTTCCTCCCTTCATCGTTTTTTCTTTGTTCAACCCCGCGGTGGATAAAATAAACACACGAAACGTCGATCGATGCCTGCCTGCGCGCTTTGCGTGCGCGCGTGCATGCGTCGTACGTACTCGGCAGGCGCGAGCGCTGGCCAACGCGTGCAGCAAGAGCGGGCACCGCATCTCGTTCTTCATGCGCAAGGGCGCCGACTGCCTGTCGAAGTGGGTGGGGGAGGCGGAGCGCCAGCTGCGACTCCTGTTCGAGCAGGCTCGCCGCCACCAGGTGGGCCTGTTGTTTTTTAGCTACGGCCAGCAGCAGTGTTGTGACGACCACTCTTTCCGGAATTTATGGTGTAAGGACCGGTCGGGTTGTTAGAATTAGCACCTCCAAACTGGTCCCTCGCGTTTGCCGGACAATGTGGTGCATGGCAAAAGAAATGGAGATTGGAGGAGAGCATACACCCTCTGTGCGGAAATTGCTTCACTCGGTGTAAACCAACCCGGGCGGCAATGTAAGGACCGTTCATGTATAAATAGCAACGCGTAACGATCCTTATGTTTCCGCCCAGTTTGTTGCCGTGTGGCCGAATTTCACCGAAATTTCCCGCGTCTCTTCAACAAGAGCACGCTTTGCCCCTTTTTTTTTTCGCACTGACTTTGCGCTGGCTTTTCGCTGGTGTTGCAAGGATTTTTCGCTGGTGCCAATGTGCGAAAGAAACGGGAGTTTCGATATACGAGAAGGGGGAGGTTGGGGTGCGGAGGGGGGTTCAATGGTGTGCAGGCGGGGGGGGGGGGGGGGGGGGGGGGGGGGGGGGGGGGGGTGGCGTGGGGTGGGGGGGGGGGGGGGGGGTTGTGTGTGGGGGGGGGGGGGGGGGTGGGGGGGGGGGGGGGGGGGGGGGGTTGGGGGGGTGGGGGGGGGGGGGGGGGGGGGGGTGTGGGGGGGGGGAGGAGCGGGGGGGGGGGGGGGGGGGGGGGGGGGGTGGGGGGGGGGGGGGGGGGGGGGGGGGGGGGGGGGGTGGGGGGGGGGGGGGGGGGGGGGGGGGGGGGGGGGGGGGGGGGGGGGGGGGGGGGGGGGGGGTGGGGGGGGGGGGGGGGGGGGGGGGGGGGGGGGGGGGGGGGGGGGGGGGGGGGGGGGGGGGGGGGCGTCGGTCTTTCTGCAGTACGATACCCTCTGCGTGCTGAACGCGCTGATGATAATGGTGTTGGTGTTTGTGATATTTTGATGTGTATCATAGGGTCCCCTCTATCCCCCCTTACCCCCCCGTTTCCCTACCCGCGTGCCCCTTCCATGTATGTGCGCCCCCTCTCGTCTCTCGCAACGATTTATTTAGCCGTCGATCATTTTCTTCGACGAGATCGACGGGCTGGCGCCAGTGCGCAGCGTGAAGCAGGACCAGATTCACGCCTCCGTCGTATCGACTCTCTTGGCGCTCATGGACGGCCTGGACAGCCGCGGACAGGTTGGTGACTAATGACTAGTGACCCCTTCCGGAAAGTGCCTCTCGCAAAGTAAGAGTTTATTGCTATTTTCCTCTGGGTATGGGGCGTAGTCGTGCGTAGAGACTTGTGGTTCGTGATGTGATGTTTGCAAGGCGCCTTAGAGCGAGGCGCCGGGTCTCGGCGTGATGGGGGTGTTGGTATTGGTGCTGTTGGTGTTGGTGTTGTCGTTTGTTGTTGTTGCTGCTGGTGGTGTGTGCGTGTGTTTCTTGAAGTTCAACCGTTCTTTCTACCCGTCGACATCCAGCACAACCAGTGTCATCGCCGATTTTTCAATCCTATTACGGGGGACCATAGTTAATAGGACCTACGGTATACACAAAAACCTATATATTTCCCTATTTTAACTAACAATATTTGGTCCTATTAACTATGTTCCCCCGTGATACATAGAGAGATACAAGCTCTGTGGTCACAAAGCTACGCCAGAGATACTACATTGTTATGCGGTAGGCAGAGTAGACAGTGCGATGGCATGTCATCGTACTGGGTACGTCAGGCACGACATACACATTCTGTGAAAGAGAGAGAACGAAACAACCAAAAAAACAAATGCGAAATTAAAAACTAGAGAAGAAAAAAACGTGTCGTGCCCCCCCCTCGCAGGGGATGTGGCAAGACGACAGAGAACGAGCTGAAGAAACGATACCAACACACACAAACAGAGCAAGACTTAAGACCCCAAGGGAAACAGCAGACAAACCGAAGCACGACAAGAAAAAACACACGTTGGTGGTGGATGTGGTGTTGTTGGTGCTGTTGGGTTTTTGTTTTTTTGTTGTTTTTCTCGCTCGCCGGGAGGAGGATGGAGGTCCGGAGGGAGCAAGGGAGAGAGAGGAGAGATGGGCCGGAGAAAGCAGGGGAAAGGTGACGCACGCATGCGAAAGCGATGGTCGGGACGATGAGATCGCTCCTGGCGGCCCTCCCCTCACTCACCCCGCCGTTCCTGCCGCCCCCCCCCCCCCCGCGCGCACGCCTCCCCTCCCTCCCAATTGCAACTTCTTCCTTACCGTTCTCCTTGGGTGGCACGCATGGTTGAACGAATGATTAGGTGATCGTTATCGGCGCCACTAATCGTCCGGACAGCTTAGACCCGGCCCTGCGCCGCCCTGGACGGTTCGACAGGGAGCTTGCGTTCCCTCTGCCGACGCGCAGGGCAAGGCGGGAAATACTCAAGGTGCACACGCGCGAGTGGAAGCCGCCCATGGACCCGAAGCTTGAGGTGAGTTTTTGTGGGTGGGGGTGGTGGGGGGGGGCGGGGGGGGGGGGGGGGGGTGGCGGGAGGGTGGTGGGAGGGGGAGGTGGGGGGGGGGGGGAGGGGAGGGAGGGTTGAAGGTGGTGGTGGTGGTAACAGTGGTGGGTGCTGGCGGTGGTCGTGGTTGTGGTGTACGGTGTTGGTGTTGGTGTCGGCAAGGTGTGGTTATCATGGTCTTTTTTGTTTGTTTTGTATTACTCTCGCCCATCGTTGCCTTGTGTGGCTGACTGTATGTCTTGTGTCCGTCCGTGACTGTCTGTATGTGTTTCTGACTGTCTGTCTCTGGCTGTATATGTCCGCCTGTAACTGTATTTGTCTGTGACTTGTGTGTCTGCCTGCTATTGTCTTGCGTCTGGGATTGTGACTGTCTGTCGTGCCTCTGCGTGTGCCTGTGTTCCTGCGTGCCTGTGCGTTGTTCATCATCCTCGCTTTCGTTGTCGCTGCCCCCCCCCCGACCGCCGCCGCGGTTTTCCCTCCCCGACAGGACGAACTCGCCGAGCGAACGGCGGGGTACTGCGGGGCTGACATGAAGGCGCTGTGCTCGGAGGCGACCCTGCTGGCCGTCCGAAGGTATCCATCCGTTGTGACTTTGTGACCGGATGTTGGGCCGTTATGCTCGATAGGGTTAATCACTCTACATGGCGTTTAACGGAAGTGTGACTCGACACCGTGGCCCGCACAAACCCAGAGGGGGATAATATACATGGTTGGAACAAAAACAAGAACAGCAGTTGTCTTAGATCCAAAACCATGCTTGAGACAAGAAGACCTTCACCATGAAAAAACAGACCAGGATACACCTCTCTTTACATCCTGATCATCTCTTATTCGATTTAGGGAGAGGGTCTCTCTCGTGTCGGATGACCAGCATAAGATAACTCTCTTACATACACTTGACTTGTCGACAAGAAATAACTTAAACCCGGTATTCAGTTCGTGACTGGATAGAAAGGGCGAAAATGACTGCTTTGTCGTGGGTCGCGGTAAAGGGTGGTCCAAGTGCAGATGTTATGTGACGCCTTTCTTTTGTCCAAAGCTGGACAAAGTTGTAAATATTACTGGAGGGCTACTTTGTGTTTTTATGGCTCGGCACAGCTCCGACAGTGAAAACTGGTTGAACTATACTTGACCTTTGAATCCCTGATAACCCCAACCCTGACTTAAAATCTCCACCGCGCAAAAAAAAAAAAAAAATGGGTGACATACCCCCCCTCTCTTGTATCGGTGCACCCACTGTAACGCCTCCTCCTCCTCCTTGCAGGCGCTACCCGCAGATCTACGCCTCGGAGGAGAAACTGCTTCTAGACGCCAAGTCTATCAAGGTGCGCGTGTGCCGTGTTTTTGGCGTGCGTCTATGCGCGTTTCGTCGTGTTGCACGTGTTTGCTTTGTGTCCGCGTTTGTGCGTGGGTTGCCTTTTCCGCTTGGGTTTTAAGGGAGGCGGCCCCGCGCCGGGGGCAGGGGACGATTATAAGGGTATTCCGGTGTAATCTACGATGCAAGAATCGTCGCTACGGCGTCCCCCCCCCCCCCCCCCTCTCTCACTACGTGAGCTAGACAATACCGTTTTTTGTTTTTGTTTTTTTTTTTGGCGGTCGCCCCACAGCTGGTCGTCGAGTGAGATCATTTGTGCGAGGTAAATAACCTTTACTCTGCACAGGGGAATTGATCGTATCACGTAGTGTTCAAGGTAAGGCACCCATGAGGCAGTTGCATAGTACTCCCATTGCTGTCTCTGGAAGTGGCCACACCGGAAATTAAACGAACTCATTGAAGCTGTCATCCATATGCAAGTCCGCCTCACAAGCGGTTCTTAGTAGGATGCAGCTCACCCTTCATGCGACTCGCCGGACACCTCACGACGCTCGCGCTTGGTGCAAGCAATGTCTGCCTGGTCGGTGAAAACTCGACATGCTCCGTCCCGGGATTGTAGGGATGCGAGGGTCTATGGTCATACGACTACGGCCATGCATGAGATCGAGTACTAAATCTCTCCTATCGAGTACACCCCCCCCTCTCTCACCCACCCGTTTTTGTGTGCCTACCCCCCCCCCCCCCCCACACACACACACCGATATACACTTTATTATCTGCCTGTCTCCCCCTCCTCCTCCCTACCCATCCCTCACGCACCCCCCCCCAACGCTACTTTTTTTCAGCCTGTCTAACTCCTCCCCATTAACCCCTTACTCATCCATCCAACGCAACTCTTTGTGTCTGCCTATGTAACCCACCCCATTACGCCTCTTTTATGTCCTGTCTGTCCCCCCCCTTCCCCCCTGCGCGTGCCTCCCGCATCAGGTGACTCGATCCCACTTCCTTGGCGCCCTCCGAGGCCTGACTCCGTCGTCCCAGCGGGAGGGGATCAATCCCGCCCCGGCCCCTGCCGCCGCACCTGTCGGCCCTGCTGTCGCCCTCCCTGGCGGTCATGGCGGAAACCCTTCAGGTGTTTCGGCGTTCTTTTGGAGGGGGGAGGGGGACGCTATTTAGCGTTTTGTCTACTTATTGTTGTATTGGTATTTGCTTGTTGCATTTTGGTGGTGCTTGGCTTGATTTGAGGGTGCTTGCCGCACCTGTTGGTCCTGGTGTAGACCTTGTTAACGGCTAACGTGGAAACCCCTTCAGGTGTGTCGGCGTTTTTTTTTTTTGTTTGGAGGAAGGGAGGTATACAACTGGCTGTGTATATTGGTACGTATTTTTGTATTTTTGGTGGTGCTTGACCCGGTCTTGATTTCGGTTCGAAGGTGTTCGTGGAAGTGATCTTTGTGGTGTGGTACGTGGTGTGTTGTGTTGTGTTGTGTTTTTGGCGTGATGCCGTACAGGACAAACTTGTTGGTGTTTTTTTTTTTTTTTTTTTTTTTTGTGATTTTCGATTCGCCTATTACCCGCCTACTACCTACCTGGTACTGCCTAATTACCAACCTACGTTGCTCTTGTTCTTTCTCTCGTTCCCCTTTTGTTCGTTCTCGTTCTTGTGCATGCTATATTGTATACAGCGTTCTTGATCTTCTCTTTTCTTGGTATCGTTCTCCTGAACGTTTATTTGGAACGTTCTTCTGAACGTTTCTTTGGAACGTTCTTCTGAACGCTTCTTTGGAACGTTCTTCTTCTTATCATTTTTCTTCTCTTCTTACTCCCTTCACAGGTGCAGTTCCCTCAGGGTTCTCACGGCAAAGACCTGGAAGGCGCTTCCGACGACGGGGAAGATGACGGCGACTGGTCCGACGAGGACTGCGACCTAGATTCATCTGGGAGCGAGGACCAGGAAGACTTGGGGGCAGGTAAGAGGAGGCGGGGTGGGGATGGTTGTGCGGGTGGA